>CABHPR010129227.1:27033-50247 GCA_902168415.1 Peromyscus melanophrys
GAAGAAGAAGAAGAAGAAGAAGAAGAAGAAGAAGAAGAAGAAGAAGAAGAAGAAGAAGAAGAAGAAGAAGAAAGAGCCCCGATCATCTCTGGCATCCTTGTGGCTTATCACATATTCCTTCCGCAAAGGTAATCTAGTCTGTGTCATTGTATTTATTGCCCCCAAATCAAAACCAGTTGCCAAAGTAATGAAGGTCTATTGGTTTGTGTTGACTTAATCCATGTCAGAGGAGCTGTAGGAGCATATAAGGATAATTTGACCAGTAAAAGGAAAGTCATAAAAATGATCAAAAAGCCAATAGATATGCTGAGAACACTGAGCTTATTTTACTGAGGATTTATGGCCAACTTATCAGAAAATTATTTGGTCCAAGTCTACATTCAAATAAGTCACTCAGTAATTCAGCAAAGATTCCAACCCCTAGGAAAAAAGCCTCCTCTAATGAGATAGCCCGGTAACCCCTAACTTGCTGCACATGTAGTTTAATTTTCAACAGTTGTGAGACTGCAGTAAATTCAGCTTTTGAATCACTAGTCCCGCTTATACTCAGACCTGCATTAAATTACCGGAACGTGGACAGCATTGGAGTACAGCCAGCTGCATTGTCTCCTTGACATATCTTTCTAAGTGTTTATTAATCAAATTGAACCTAAATATGGGACACACCCCAGATGGTAGCAAGTGCCAATTCCTGTGTGTCCCCTCCTAGAATAAGTGGATGTCAAATAGTCAGAATCTGCCACACCATGTCAGTTTTGCCCCAGGCCCAGCTCTAGAGGTTGTATTTTATTGACCAGAATCAAATTGGCTTCCCCTGGTGTAGGTGATAAAGTATGGCGAAGTCACCCATGTAAAATGTATAACTTTCACCTTGACAGCCTGTCATTGAAGTCCTTGTTTATATA
The DNA here is from genome assembly GCA_902168415.1 of Peromyscus melanophrys. Classification (NCBI taxonomy): domain Eukaryota; kingdom Metazoa; phylum Chordata; class Mammalia; order Rodentia; family Cricetidae; genus Peromyscus; species Peromyscus melanophrys. The sequence goes on from CABHPR010129227.1 coordinate 27,939, forward strand.
ATCTATTGTGCCATTTAGTCTATTCTTATTTTAAAGAGCAGACATAGAACTAAAACCCATTCTGCTAGTGTTTCATTGATGGATGTCTCTATATTGTGCCTTCTCTTAAATAATCTTGGGAGTGGCTATTTCCATTGTCACTGTCGACTTCCGTCAAATTGTAAGACTTCCAGTTTTAAACTCTGCCTTGTGGATGATGAAGGATGTGCTCGATGCTATAATGGGAAGCTTTTCACAGCATAGACATTGCTCTTCCAAGTTCAAGACTTGGTACATCTACACAGAAGAAACTATTCTACTGAGAGGTGGGGTGGGCCTGCATTTCCAGCCAGCAAAGATAGAAATCTTCTTATCATGAGGATTTCTTAAAATTGTATTTAGTTTTAGAACTTAAGACTCCTTTCCAAAGTTGGGATTTTCAAGTTGGTAAAAGTCTAAAACTAGCAGAATTGAAAAAAAAATTATGTTTGACTTTACTAACAGTTTACCTCGATGTCCAAATGAACAACTGGAGAAAATAAGCTGTTTACATTAGCACTGAGGAATCTAAAGCATTTCTTTTTGGAAGGGATCAAAGGCAAAATCTAACAGCACTTCCTACGAGCTTAAAAATATTGCCAAATTAAAACTGGTCTTTATCTGTAAATTTAAAACAGAATATAATAGCCTATTATAAAATTAGATCTGATAATGTAGCTGAAATTATTACTTGACATTTCTGGATCTCTAGGTCTATGTGATATGTACAGCAATTAGGATACTCAAAACATCTCCATCACTTTTGAGATAATATCTCTGAAACTTGGTCAGTAAAAGACAGGACAAAGACCACTGTTCCTTGGTGACAATGTGTCAAGGACAAATCCCAAGGAGACACCTCTTCACTGCTGATTAATTTTCAAGGGTCGCTTGAATAAAATGAAGATCAGAGCCCCTGTTTCCTACTTGGCTGAGATCTATTTAAGGGATTAAATAATGCACCCAAGCCCTTCATCGACTGTTGCTTATACAGTTTGCTAAAATAGTCTCAAAACATCGGGTTTTCTTTCTGGATAATTTTATTGCTAAGGGCATTTTCTCCCATCTATGGCATGCCAACAATCCCTGCTTTTTCCCAGAATTTTGAAGTAATTGTCAAAAAAAAAAAATTCTTTTCTGATGTTAAATAATCTGAAATTTGGGGAAGGTTGTATTCTTAATTCCCCCAAAGGGACTTAGAATCAATTCATGCTCTGAAAAATTCCCGTAGCTTGGATCACACCCATTCACCCCTTTAGAAAATGTCTCCCTTGGGTCTGTAACTTTCTATTCAGTACCATTTAGATTGTGCCTCTCAGGGATGTGGCTGGGCTAGGAACCCCGGGAAGAAATCCGTGATTAGTCACCAGGTTTGAAAAATCCTTCCCAGTCCTGTTTACCAGGACACATGCCAATTCTCCAAACGTGCTGGGAGCTCGCGTTCTTTTCAGGGTCGCTCTGCCTGCACAGCACAGATTAAACACACAGCCTTAGTATTTTCAGTGTTGTGAGGAGACACATTTACATTCCACTGACAGCGCCGGGTGTAAAAGGAAGCCATCTGCTGTGATTTAACAACAGGGGGATAGCTGCAACTTCCACAGGAGAAAATGAGTCACAGAAGAGCTCAGCTCAAGTCCCCTTCTTTGTGTGGTCGACCTGGGCGGATAACATCGTGATGTAAAAGGAAGTTTTTATTCTTCAGTGGATTTTAGTAGCTGGTCCTCTGCCACTCAGTTTCATTATCCACGTTTACTAATATTTGTCTGCTACTATTTTAAGGGTCATTTTCTGAGTTTCAGGAGCCTAGAAGAGTTAGTTATTTTTACTCTAGAAATGACAGCTCCATCTTTGGTTACCTGTGCATTTGGTCCAGATGATTGTCTTTCCAACATACAGCTCCTTTCTGACAATGGAATTGTCAAGTACTTCAGAAGGTGGATAAGGAAAAAAGGGGGAAATTAATGGCACACTAAGGATTTAATATATTCTGGCATTTTGCGCGACATCTCATGTAAATTTTCACAATAATATACAGATTGTTTATAAGGTGATTTAAACAGTTTATCCAGAGTCACGCAGTTGGCAATCTGAAAATTTTCTTATTCAAATTACAGAGCGTGTTCAATCCCACGCAGCTGCGTCCTTTATGGGAAACTAAGTCAATGCAACCCAAATCTACCCAGTAATTTCAGTTGTTAACAGTGCTTGGCATATTTACACGGTGGCATGGTTGTTTCATATTTCAAGTTGCTTCTTATGTGGAGTATTTTCAGAGTTGGTCAGGCTTCCTGGCTTGTCGATTTTTACTTAATTCTTTTAGGGATTTACATGTGAGAACAAGCTTCAGTGAGAACAGGCTGGTGGGTGGGAGGGTTTTGTTTATGAGCCCTAGGAAGGTGCCTAGTGCCTAGTTGATGGCGGAGAAGTGAGGTGTTCACAGTGTGTGTGTGTGTGTGTGTGTGTGTGTGTGTGTGTGTGTGTGTGTGTATGTGTGTGTGTGTGTGTATTTGCAAAAGCTGAAATATTCAGCAGCAGGATAAAGAAAGGGACCGATAATTCACAACTTTCAGTCCCATGCTTTTAACACCCAGCATGTCTATCAAAAAACAAACAGCTAAACAATGCAGTAAAAGCTCCTAGGGTAGCTGCCGGTAGACAACAGCCATGTGCTGCGCCCCAGTCTCAACCGAGCGGAGCAGGCAGCGATTAAGAAGGTAGCTATTTCAGTGTTTCACAGTGTCAGGAAACGAAGTATCAAGCCATCAGCTCCCTTTTTAGGGGCAGCACTTCTATTGCAGCCATATATTGCTTCCAACTGTAAATAATAACGGGGAAGCATGGAAAGAGCTCTTCACTGGCTATGGCTGCCTGAGCTCAGCATATTACATGCCACTCCGGCACTATTTGCTGAGCTGCAGATAATTGTACGTCTTGTTAACAAGTTTCTGTGTATTTTCACTCCATCAGCAGGTTCCTGAATCAATGCCGATAGTAGGTTTGACTAACATCAGCATAATCTGACTTTGATGGAAAGTTTGAAATTTATGCATAATTAAAAATTATATGTCCATTTCCTAATTTCCCAAGAAAGGTAATTAATCCTCTTGGATGTCATAGTATTTAAATCTGGTTCCACAAAACACATGGTTTCTTTGCCTCTGACTGACTACAGTGCTTAAAACTATGGTTTTAGGACAAAGAGGTACGTTTAGGGAAAACCAAGAGTGCCTTTGACACTTGACCCATTGTGGAAAAGATTTAAGGTTTCCAAGATCATGGGAGAAAGGCAACGCTTTTATATTCCCTTTGAGACACTACTGAGTTTCAAAACCATTATATAGTAGTTCCCATTTTCTTATAACTGGAATGTTAAAAGAGAGACAGAATTATTATTTATGGGGAAACACATACATTTCATTATACATAAAGTATATAAGTCTTCTTATTTATGTAATATGTAAAGTATATGAGTGTTATTGAGCATGTAAAGTCTAGAAGTGTTATTATTCATCAAATATATAAAGTATGTAAAAATGGTGAATAGATTTGATAAGGATGTGGGCACAGAGCTTGCTACAATACACTTAAACAGCCTCATTGCAATAGCACATGGCTGCCATGGAAAGATTTTTTGAAAAAGTTATTCTATATTCAATCAAGGAAGACAGTATCAGATGTGTAAAACATGTTAAGGGTCTAACTGTTTTATTCATAAGAAAACACTTAAATTCTACCCTCTCCTGGGCTTCTAAATTCATGTCACAGAACACTCTCGACTTAATATATTTTCAAGATCCATAGGCAGCTTTGTTTGGAAAGTTGTAGCAAGCAACACACTCTTAAACTTATTTTCTTCAGCACTCAGCCTGGCCTTGAACACTTGACCCTCCCATACTCAGCCCCTAAAAGCTGACGTTGTAGACATGCTCCATGCTTGACTAGCTTAGTTTGTTTTTACCTCTTTCTGTTCATGTCACTTTGCAGTTATACTACTCATGCTGCTTTGTGGTCACTCAGATGCTTTGAACTGAACGGACAAATGAGATGGCTTTGCAAACCTAAGTGGCTCTTTCCAGCATTAACAAGGAGCAGCTCCTGATACACCGGGAGAGGCTCTCTGTGCTTGCCAGATAGAGGAGAGGACTGGTCTGGTGTTTTTCTGTGCAGGACTCCATCTGGCGCTACCTCTGTACCAAGACTGATTATGACTAAAATCTGTAGTCCTGGGGTGAACAAATCTTGACAAGGGAATGGGAAGATGATGGTGACTTTGCTATACTCTGGACTCACCACCAGTACTGTATACACTGACTCCCAAGCATGGACCAATTCTTTACTCACAAAACTCATACATGTGAGCAACACCTACGTACATGACATTCTTTCCACCCATCTCAGAATGCCTCTCCTTCAAGGCAAATAGTTTTCCCATCAGAAGAAGGCTGACTGTTCTCCCCAGCCATGGTAGGATCCTGTGAAAAACTCCACTTCTGTTTCAAACAGGGCATTAATTAAACAATTCCACACATTTCTTCAGCTCGCTTCCCAAGGTGAGTGTGATATGTAGTGTCTTAGGATTCTGAAAATAAAGTTTTAAGTTAAGGTGCCTGTATTAGTTTCTATAATTTGAGAGCATTTATATTTTTAACTAAGTGGCAAAGCCGTTAAACAGCAAACAAATACAACCTTCAACCTTAAGAAACTGCAAATTAGGATAATTTACATACTGCCAATGGTGATTAGCTTTTGCATACACAAGACTTGATGGTAAAAACAAATGGATACCAGATCCCATTAGGGCATAGAGCAAACTTTGCAATCTCTTTCCCATTTACATTGTTTATTTGCCTCTGGAACTGTTTTTCAAAAATGCTCACAGAGTTCCCTGCTCATTGTTGGCCTCATGAAGTACACATTTTTGTATATGTAAGGATTCAAAAACTCACTTAGCACTTAAGAAATGTCAACTCTTCTAGAATATTCTAGGACACTTTTGCTTGAAACAACCTCTAAATGTTTCACTGTATAAATTAGAAGCCCAGAGTTACATATTTGAGATAATTTACGTGAATTGAGGGTTAGATGTACTATATGAGTTGGAGAAAACTACTCAAGCTTTTGCATAGATACAAGGACAGAGCCATCGATGGTTAGTATTAAAGGAAGGACTGGATGGTGGATGCATCTTGGCATCATGCACACCTCTCTGCAGGAAAAGACACCAAAAGAACCGACACCCCTGCTTCTGGAGTCAGCGGGGTCTCCTGTGCCTGGGCTGACACTCTTCGGGAAGCTAGGCTTCTGCTTCATAATCCATGGCTCCCTTAGCTCTGAAAACAGTTATGTTCAAACCACCCTCCATTCGGAACCCAACGGGGCCATTTTCTCAAGGAAGTAAACAGTTTCTCACTGTTGTCTTCTTTAGGATGATGAGTTAAACTGCACTGGTCTATTACCCCTGAGACTCTTTTTGGTGGTTTGAGCCAGGAAATTTGTTCATTTTTTCCTGAAGGGAGGCTTAATCTGATTATATCTAAACCTTCCCAGGCCAAAATTGGTTTTGGTCCTTTGAGAAAAATAGACAGCATCATGTCCTGAAACCTTAATGGATAGTAACTTTACAAAGTATTCAAGTGAAACTCTTTTTTTTTTTTTTTCCAAAGGTTTAAAGTAAGGCTTGGTAACAAAACTATGCCAAGAGAAAATTTTAATTTAGTAAATTTAGTAATTTTAATTTTAGTAAAATTAAAATTTGGGCTAGAAAGGTCCTGTTGTGATATGTGTTCACTTCCCTTTAAAGCTTGTGTGCTGAGACCTAAATAAACCCTAAGGTTATGACATTAGATGGGGCCTTTGAAGACATTTAAACTTCAGGGTGCGTGGAGACCCCTTCCTGATGTAACCCCACAGGGGCAGACACTGTCTGGTGACATGGAAGCAAGATTTCACCAGACACTAAAGCTTCTGAGGCACTGATCTTGGACTTTTTACCTTCCAGAACTCCAAGTAATATCTCTGGCTAGTAAGTAACCCAGTAGATGGCACTGACCAAGAGGGATCCCTTCTAAAATATTTATTGATTTATGTAATGCATGCGGGTGTTTTCCTGGCTTGTATGTCTGGATCATGTGTGTTGTTGTATCAGTGGAAGCTAGAAAAAGGGGTCGGATCCCCTGGAACCACAGTTACAGATGGTTAGGAGCCACCACGTGGATGCTGGGAACCAAACCCAGGTGTTCTAGAACAGCCAGTGTGCTTAACTGATGAGCCATCTTTCCAGCCCAGAGGGATTCCCTTCTAATTAGAAAGTGATTAGTAGTCAGCAAAAAATCACAAGCTAAAGGAATATTTACAGGAAGACACGGCACTGGCCAAAATTGCAGGAGTATGAGATCTTCCTTTTGTGACCTGATGGTCACAGGAGCTTCAGTGGTTACAGTCTAGCCCTACCCTTAATTCATTTGAGTTTACATCCTCCATTTCCCATCTTGCTGTTGCGCTCATGCCTGTGCCCCTGCCGCTCATTGTTCTGAGGAGACATTCTTCCCACCACCTCTTCTTCACTTAGGACATTTTTTTTCCTCTCTTGAATGTGATCCTACTTTCTGTCCTGTAAAAAAATACCTTGCTCAAATTTCATACTCGAATTTAGATCCCAAATCCTCCATGAAAACGTCTGATGCAATCACTGTGAGTGGTTTGGGCTTTTGTGAATTTATATTGTGCTTTGACTCAGAAACACAAATTAAGGATTGATTATTTGGGGATATATTATGTAGTTACTATTTTCTCTACAATGAGATTATAGTTTCTTTGAAAATGCTGCGGTAAGGATGGTGTATTATATTTCGTTGATTTTCTGTCATCCTTCCTCTCTCCCCATGTCCTTCTCATTACCAGAGAGACTGAGGAAATGTTGTGAAATGGTTACTTTGGGAAGATGCTTCATTTTCTGGCTTGCTGGAGAAACACAGAAGGCACAGTCATCAGTGGCTCCCAGCATTGTCATGGGCCATATGAAAGCACAGGGCATTGGACTTCCTGCCTTGCAGCTCAGAATGTCACCAAGTCCCACAGAGAGCAGTAAATGTGGACAGAGGTGGCATAGAGTGAGGATGGGTTAGCAATAAGGAGGTGGGAGTGGACAGCACAATCCCTTGCTGATGTACTGAATCTGGAAAGGAGAGAGCACTTGGGAAAGGTTGTGTGGGTCTTTTCTGACCGGAGATTTGTGAAACCCGTCAACATTGGGCTTACTGACAGCACATTTGGTGCAAAGGCAGAAATTCCCATCCACAGCCCCCAGATTTTGAGACTCTGGGGCTCTTTCTACCCGTGAGCACAAGCAGCTTTTTCTGGATCCTCCTTTTGTCCCCCAGTCGCTGCTTTCCCTTGGCATGTTGCTCTGTCTTGTTGCTGAGGGACTCCAGCCTAATGCTGTAAAGTTCATTCCCTCGCTTCTCCCTATAAAGCTTGTTCCATAATCCCTAAGGAAGTCCATGGCTTTAATGGTTGCCTCCCAGGTCTTCCCTTCTCCACACTCAGAAATAAAACTCAGCTATAGAGGGAACTAAATCATCAATCAAGGCCATTATAGACATCAGGAGCCTCCAGCACTGTATGTACTCTGAGTTCTTACTCATAATAAGCACAAGATTTTATTTGCAAACTAATTTCTCTAGTGAAAAACAATTTAAATTCACACTTTAAAAACAGAGAATCATACAACACAAAAATGCATTTCAAGGGGGAAAATGTGCTTTTACGTTGTGAAGAAATCACCTCTTCACTATTTAAATCCTAGACTGAATACCCTCCCTGTGAGGTTTTTCTGCCCTCCTGAACCAGCAAGGTTACACTTTCTTCCTCCAAGCTACCACATTGCCATCATCCATCCATCCATCCATCCATTCCTCCAACAAACACTGACATGCTGTTTTGCAGGCATGATTGACTCACCTGAATTTGTAAGGATAAGGAAGATGTGTTGCCATGCCTTTGGGCTCCCATCAGGAAAAGGGGGTGGCTAATTTCTAAGACTATTGTAGAAAATAAGATAAATGTACTTAATGGCTCTGAGTAAACACACTTCAAATCTGAGGCATCACTGCTACTGTAAAACACACAACAGAGGGGTGTCTAAGGTGCTTGGGGAGCAGACACCACAAATGGGGATGGCAGGAACTGAGCAAACAGTTCTTTATTGGAAGGTTTTGAAGACAAATATTTTCCACTAGGCAGAGAAGAATGAGACAAGGATTTTATAAACATCAATGGGCACCACATGTTTTCAGTGGTGCCACACTACTTGACTCTTACTGGTTTAAAGCAGGTGGATTAAAGGGCTACATATTTTTAATTGTCAAGCCATATATATCTTACACTGAAGAGAAAGTACCTTTCTCTTTCCAAACGTCCAAGATTTTGAAGGACCTCTTCCATTGATATAATGAAATGCTCTTATAAATATGGAGGAAACTGAGTCAGATATAGCCCGGGGGCCAGCTCTGACAGGACTGTGGGTGTCTGTGTGATCGTGGCACATGCGATGGCAATATGGATCTCAACCTCCTCTGGGATTGGTTCTATTTCAGTTCAACATGAACAATGTGACCTCTGTGAACTTGAATCTCGGATGGCAATGCTACTTTGATGGGTAGTGTTGCTTCACTTATTTCCAAGACACTGTCGAAGTACAGTGGTGACTCTTGATCAAGCTTTGCCTTTTTCTGGAAAGGAAAATGGACCAGCTTTCTGCACTTATTATCATTTTCACCTTAATTGAATAACAGTGAGGGGATCTGAACACAAAGATAGAGATGTTAAGGCTAGAAACTGATGTTTGAAATCCAAAAACACTCATGTGATCAATTAGCTAATATTTGTGTGTCTCTACTAAATATCTAATCTGAAGTTGACTGTTGAAAATTCAAAGGATATTTGGGTTTTTTGTTTGTTTGTTCTTTTAGTTCTCTGCATGTGTATGTGTGTGATGTGAGCATGAATGTGTGTATGCCTGTTAATGCATCTGGGCACGTGTGTGTTCATGAGTGTGTAGGCCAAAAGCTGATACTGGAATCTTCCTCAGTGGCTTTCCACCTTATTCGGTGAGGCAAAGTCTCCCAGCTAAACCCAGAGCTTGTCAGTGTGTATGACTAGTCTTGATAGTTTGTTCCATGGATCCCCTGTCCTTCTGAGGCCTGAGTTCCAGGCAGGGGGCCAAGCCAATCAAGCATTTATGAGGGTTCTGGGGATCCAAACTCCTGAACTCTTCCTTGCCTGCCAAGTACTTTAATCATTAGCCCTGGTTTCAAAATACATTTTCTCTAAGTTTTAGGTATCAACTAGAATTGATCTTATTCATTTGTCAGGCACAAATATGAACTTCATCAAGCTGAAAAAGACATTGAAACACTTCAATTTTCCTTTATAATTTAGTCTTGTTATCAAATAGAATGATAAAAGAAATGTTAGATTTACAAGGAAGTATTTACAGCTAGAAACTAGACAGTGGACTGATCGTGGGTAGACTTCCCCAATAAACACGTGGAATGCAATTTCTGTAAGAACAACCCTATTTGCTCTTACACAAATGATCAAAATAGAACTTAGTGCAAAAATCTCTTCTGTGTTTTTAGATGTTATATGTCTATATATTGCTTCTTCTCTGCAAACAGTTGGTCTTTTAGTGGATTTTTTTCCTTTGGTCTTTTTCTTCTCTTGGGATTTTTATTCTTTATTTCTTACTCTTTAGATATTCTTGCTCTGCATCCTGGACTGATCCAGAACTTGCTGGAGTTCGATATGGTCTCAAGCTTGTGGTCCTCCTACATCGGTCTCTGCTGCCAGATCATAAGGCCATGCAATCATAACCAGCACTTAAAATTCATTTTAAGTAGATTAGAACAATTCATATGAAACGAATCTGTGCTTCAGTACTTAACAATTGTGAGAAAAATAATAGTGATTAACCTTTTAAATAAAGACTTCTTTCAAAGTTTATGATGTTTAAGAAGGACATATATGTAAACATTTATTCCATAAATAATCATTATGAGCATGAAAGTTTTAAGTGATTATAATAAAATAATTACCAATTTTAAATCAGTTATCATTTTAAAAATGATTTTATTTTACTTTTGATGTGTGTGTGTGTGTGTGTGTGTGTGTGTGTGTGTGTGTGTATGTGTGTGTACGTACATGTGAGTGTAGATGCCAGCAGAGGCCCAAGCAGAGTGTCAGGTCCCCTGGAGCTGGGGCGATGGTTCTGATCTCTGAAGGAGCAGTAAGGCTCATAACAAATCCTTTCTGCAGCTCCACAAATCAGTTCTCGGTATTTATAATTGTTGGAATGCTAAATTCCAGGCATATATCTGGTTTTCTATCCAATTTGTTCTTACAAAAATGATCAAAACAGGATTGAATAAGTATGGCTTCATTTCTTAAAATCAATATAAGTAATTTTTTAAAATTTCACATTACATAACACGTGTGCCTCCCTATGTGTCATTGATCAGGGAGACCTCAGAGGCTCCACCAAACATTTAAGCCATGCCCATTGCTCTCAGTTGTCCACCATAATTTGATGATAAGATCCTAAGACAGGAGATACTACATGCTTTGTTACACAACATAGATAAATCAGCTGGAACTATGATGGAAGTTTTTCCACTGCAGGCTAGTGTTCCTGGTATCAGAGAATGCCATGCAGGTTGCTGGAGGGAGGGGGAAACTATCAATGGTCATAGCCAACTCTAAACCCTAGGAGCTATGAGGGTTTAGAGTTGGCTAAGACCAAACTCTAGTCAGGTATAATGTGCCCTCAGGTATAATAGTGCCATGATTATTATGAGGATAGCCAACTTCTTTCTGATTGCTCCAAAGGAGGGAACCCATACCCAGTACTGTAAACCTGATCAAGAGTCTGTGGCTGGTGGGACCATAGGTCCTAGGGGGAAATCCACTCTCATTGTTTTTCTAAATGCTGATATTAGACTGCTGTAGTGGGTAGTCATTCCAGCTTTGATCTGGAAGTTCCAACCCCTGTTGAGGCTTTGATAACTGTCACGCCTACAAGGCGGGGCCAAGAGAGGACCCTGGAGACCCGAGATCCGGATGCGCCAGCTCTCTTGGTTCCTGGACCCTGGACGCTGGAGGTAGACGGAGCAGAGTTCTCCAGAGAACACCGCTGGACTGCGCTACACTTTTCCCAGACCCTGTAAACTATCCCTTCACTTGTAAGTTACCCCACAAAACAAACCTCCCTTTTAACTACGTGGAGTGGCCTTAATAATTTCACCAATAGACTGCCTTGTGAATACCCATATTTATGTCCATAGATCAGCGCTGCACTCGGCCTTCATTAGAGAAGCTCCGCCTTCTCTCACCTATGGTGGTTAATGCAGAGATCATCACTTGTCAAGATGCAAAAGCATAAGTGATGGAGGAATGCCGAGGCCCAAAGCAGGTATTTATGGCCCCCTTTAAGGCACGGGGAGTATCACAGAAGAAAGGGTAGAAAGAATGCACAGGCTAGAGGATGGGGAGATGTACCATTGTACTCATAGGCTCAGTACAGATGTAGTTACCTGTTGTTACAAGGCTTGCACAGATTGGGCCCTTCAGCATATCATCATGGACCAAAGAGGAGCTTATGAGGCCCCAATGGTTCATTGGAAGTTATTGTTTGCTTGGGGGTGCTATATAATTTTCTTTGATGATAGAACCAAGTGATAAGTTGTCCATACTCCAGTAAATAACCTCCCACTCATGGTCATGCAACTAACGCTAATACACTCAGTGGGTCACCACACAAAGAATACACATGGGAGTAGGAGGTGACGTGACAGGAAGTGGAAGGATTTCAGTGCGAGAGAAAAGCAGAGTAAGAGAGGGGAAGTGGGCATGAAAATGACCAAAATTCACTATATACATGTATAAAACTGTCAAAGAATGAAATAAGAAAATAATGACATGCTCCTTTTGAAACTGAAAATTAAGATAGGCTAGGGTCATTCTGTGCGATACTATATAACACCATGGCACTAATCAGTTGCATACTTGCAGTTTCCAGCACCATTGATCACAATTCCATTTTTGACTGATGGTACCAATGCCAGAAGTTCTCATAAAGCAATAAATAAGGGAAGAAAGGTTGTCAAGATTGCCAGCAAGTAAAGTCACTTGATACCATTTCTGATCTCCCTCTTTCAATTTCTGGGACCCATATGATGAAAGAACAGTCTCCTGCAAGTTGTCTTTTGACCTTCACATGTGAATTCATGTCGGGTACTGTTAACTGGGTACCAAACCTGTACCTGTCTAGGTCATAGGCACTGGAGGAGAACATAATACTTTTATTCTGCTAAATGGGCACAGCAATAAACTTTCCTGCAAGTTATTATACATATACCCATATATCCATATATTAGTGCATCCCTTAATGTTCATCAAAGCTTATTTGATTATATAGAGACCCATATCTGCCAACACTTAGAATAAAAGCCCATGGAGTATTCAGCTCAAAATGGGACATTTATATCATGCCATCTCCATGTAAGGTGCAGGAATGTTTGAGGAAGGGGGGCAGAAAGATTGTAAGAGCCAGAGGAAGTAGACATCAGCAGCAAAATAGTATTAGCCAGATATGACGGAGCTGCTGCATAAATGAATTTATAGTAACTGAGACCGTATGTACAAGACATGCACAAGATCAAGCCAACCCAAATGTCAGCTTGAATAGAGGAGGGGCTTATGAAGTCCTGCCCCTAGCTGAGGAGCTACTGGCAATTGATGGCTGCTTGGGGGAAGAAGAGTATGTTTTCTTAAAAGATGCAGGCCCTGAGAGACTGACTACCCATACTCTGGTAGAATGTCTTTCACCCATGCACAGACAGTTTACACTCAGTGGATTCATTGGGCTTGAAAAAAAAATACCTGAAACTGTGAGGGAAAAGTGTTGGTGGGATAAGGGAGGAATTATAGGGAAGCATTCCTTTAATAATTTACTTCAGAAATAATGATAGTTATGTTTTTAGTGTTTTGTGGTTGCTGTGCCGTTTTACATTTTCAGTAGCACTGACACGGGTTCCAGTGTCTTTCCACTCTAACTAGCACTTGTTATCTTCTGTTTGGTTAGTGAGAGCCATCTTAACATGTATGAAGTGATATATCACTGTGGATTTACACTCCTCTTATGATTATTGATGTTAAGCATCTTGTCATTTACCTGCTGGCCGTTTATCTTCTTTGGACAAATATATAGTGCTATATTTACTTGCTCCTGAATACTAATTAGTGAAAACTCTGTGATAAGTGACAGTGCTTTTTTAAATTATAATTTGAAGACAATGTCATTCTGGGTGTTTCTTTCTGCAGGCCAAATTCAGAGCACAAGGCATTGCCGTACAGCCTAAGATTACTGTGCCACTGGCCAGGGCTCTGTTTGCAGGGAGAGCCTGAGGATGCGTACCAGCCGGCATTGTCCTTGGCATCAGCCTTTGCAATTAAGCACAACTCTATCCTCTCAAAAGTGATTTACGATTCTGTCATTCATAAATTATTCCAAGTCCTTGCTGCATTTATTTTTATTTTCTGCTTCATTCTCTTGGTATCTTCTACAAGCTTATTTCAACCATGTGAAGGGGATTTTCCCACTACTTGCTGTACTTCCTGGGTATCAATGAATGCCCACATCGTCAGATTCTGGGGCTTCAAAAGTTGCCTTTGATGGACCCATCAATTAACTTCAAAGTATGCTTTGCTGTTTGTGCAGCCAGGATAAAGATGGACTTTGCCATTAGACATGTCTGTTCATTCCTCAAGTTCCTTCTATTTTGTTTTTCTGGGCCCTTTCTTCTACAGAGTTTTTTCTTGTATCTTCTGGAAATATGGCAACTAACAATACAAGAGCAAAGTTTTGGGATGAACTGAAAAAGAATGAGCGTCGCCAACCAGTTTGGTTCACAATATCAGGGAAACCCATACTCATCGCACTGTGGTTCCTGTCCTAGCTCAGAGGTCACAACTCTTCTTGACCATGAAATTTGGAAATGAGAAGCTTGATCAAACTCCAGATCTGATGCTTCCCAACTACACAATCTTGAATAACTTATGCAACCCCTTTGTGTTTCCATTTGTTCATTTTTTAAAATAAGGATAAAAAACACTCTCAGTATGATTGTGAGAGGAAAAAAAATCTGGAGTTATCGATTCAATTTTTCCTAAACTGAAAACAGTTTATGGTAGTTATATATGGATTATTTCCAATTGCAGCAGGATCTCTCCCATTTCTAAATGTTCACAGTATGTTTTAGTGGAAAGAAGAGAAACACTTTTAGAAATTGCTCTATACACACCCTGTTTATACCTTTCTAAATTCCAAATGAGAAAGTTCTCAGTTAAGCATGATTTCTTCTTTTATCCTTCATTTATTTAATACAAATAAATGGCAAATAAACAAGTTTTTAGGAGTAACTTAGCTAGAAATCAATCTATATAGTTGTACAGCAATGTCAGGCTAATGGTTTAGGTCTGTGATCCCAGATGCGTGAGGGTTAGGAGGGTCACAAATTGAATGGCCGGTTCAAGGTCTAACTGAGCTACAGAGTGAGTTCAAGGCCAATCTGGGAAACTTAGTGAGACCCTCTTTCAAAATAAATAAAAACTAAAAAGAGACTGTAGGATATATTTTAGTGGATGAGTACTTGCTTAGCAGGTTTGGGGGCCTTAAGTTCGATACCCCAAACTGCAGGTAATGGTGCACACTGGGAAGATGTGTGACTTGGTACCAAATGTTCACAGATGCTAAGCCTTGCTCTGATATCTGCTTGCGGATATCAGACCAGATGCTTCACCCTTTGTCCCATTGTCCTGGTGAATGGATATTATAATATGTCTCTCATAAAGTTGCTGTCAATATTTCTTAAAGGAATGATATGCAGATTTCCTGTATCTCTTGTGTCTCTCCACCTTTCTAGTATAACATGGCACTGGATTTAGCTTTACTATTATTTTTTCACTTTCTAGGATCTTCAGATTAAAAAATGAGCTTTCTCCTCCAGCTGAGCAAGATGCCCAGAGGAAATAAGGCCCAGGAGAAGAAGGTGGCCCTAACCCAGCTGTCATGAAGAAGCCAGAGGCCAAAATGTCGGTGACTCCTCTGTTTGAGAAAAGGCCTAACAACTCCAGTATTGGAGAGGACATCCAGCCTAAAAGAGACCCCACTCACTCATAAGATGGCCCTGTTACTTCAGCCAACAATTGCCAAAGGGCCATCCTCCATAAGCTGTTCAAGGTAACCCCTTCCATTAACTAGTTCCCCCGGGGCCCTGAACTAGCAAACAGCTACCCAGCTGCTAAAGCTTGCCCACAAGTACAGGCCAGAAGCAAAGCTGGAGAAAAAGGAAAGGCTGCTGGTCCGTGCTGAGAAAAAAAGCTGGTGGCAAAAGGGATGTCCCCACTAAGAGACCAACCACCTGTCCTTTGAGCAAAGGTCAATACAGCCACCACCTTGGTGGAGAACAAGAAGGCTCATGGTGGTGATCATCCACATGTAAACCCCATTGAGCTGTGGTGTCTGTCCTTCCTGCCCTATGTCGAAAGATGAGGGTCCCCTATTGCATCGTCAAGGGAAAGGCCAGGCTGGGGCGGCTGGTCCACAGAAAGACATGCACCACTGTTGCCTCCACACAGGTTAACCCAGAAGACAAGGGTGCTCTGGCTAAGCTGGTGAGAGCCATCAGGACCAGTAATGACACATACGATCAGATCTGCTGCCACAGGGAAGAAAACGTTCATTCTGGGTCCTAAATCTGTGGCTTGCATTGCCAAGCTGGAAAAGGCAAAGGCCAAAGAACTTGCCACAAACGTGGGTTAAATGTACACTGATAAGTTTTCTGTACATAAATAGAATTTTAAAATTACCCTCCAAAAAACCATAAAATCATAATAGTTGATGATTTTCAGGGCATCTACCTTCAAGATCTTTTAACATCTTTCGAATGACTACATTTTCATGGATATTGATTGGGCTTTAGGCTTTTTTATTCTTTAAAATTAGTTTCATCTGTAGAGGCGATACAGTGTTCTAGGCTACTGGGAGATTCTTATTGGCAACCTGCCTGGAAGGTGGAGAAATGATTTACTGTGTCAGCATAAGGAAGGCAAGAATATCGAATAGTGGGTTGGGAGACCTGATACTTTAAAGATTTATGCATGTGTGTGTGTGTGTGTGTGTGTGTGCGCGCGCGTGCACATGCACACATACGCATATGCTCACATGTGTGAGGGTGCTGATGGAGGCCACAAAGAAGCATCAGCTGCCCTGGAGCTATAGCTACAGCTTCAAGCCACCCAGTGTACGTGATGGGGCTGACCTGTCCTCTAGAAGAGGAACAAGTGTTTTTAGCCACTGTGCCATCTCTGAGCCCTGAGACTCGATATTTTATAACTTAATTCAGGCACTCCCTCTCTCTACCTAGATTCTTGTTCTTTTATATATAAAAAAGAGTCGGATTGGATGTTGGCTAAAATCCCTTGACACTCTTTAATATATTGTTTCACAATAATAACTCAAAACTTGGGAGAAGCAGCTTCCTGGCAGATATCAGGCACATATCATACAGTGGACTGAGCCATATGAAATGCTCATGTAATATATTTATTACATCAATACTTTGGTGATAGGCATCTCAATAATGATTGAATGAGCATTAACTTAATCTTCCAACAGTTACTCTCATAATTTGCAATGAAATATCTTTCTTACAGCATTATTTTAACAAATGATTTAAGGAAGGGAGGGAGGGAGGGAGGAAGAAAAAAAGGAAAGAAGGAAGGAAGGAAGGAAGAAAGAAAGAAAAGGAAAATATTTAAAGAAACTTTCCCAATGGCTCTATACTCTCCCGGCTTCATGTCATGGTTCTACCACGCCTGCCTGAAAATGAGAGATTGTGGAGCAATGCAGACCTCCTGTGTGCATATGAAGAATCACAGCTCCGCCTGGTTTTTCTCTGAATAAAGGTACCTTTGGAGTTCTAAATGGGACAGAGCTGATGGGTTTCAATTCCAAAGAAACCAGCACAATAAATCAGTGTACCTGAAAATAACATTCTTAAGGAGATTCCGCATTCTCGAACTTTTCCTCACTATCACATGATCCAGTGTGTTAATAACCTGCAATTCACAAATGCATCTTTCCCAATCATCCCTTTTCCTTAAGTGTCAGGCCGTTTGGGTCAGCTATTTGGCCTGATAATCTACACCTTTCCTCAAGTTTAAGTTGAGTAAAAAATTCTGTTCTCACTCATCCCCTTCATTCTGCTTTCATAACTAACTCACAATGCAGCCTTAACAGATTTTTGAGGTGCAAACACACTAACTGTGCTGAGTTGGTTTATGGTTGGTGCTTATGAACCTGCCAAGTCTATGCAGCTCTCCCAGTCAGTGCACGATATTCTCAACAAGACTCCTGGCATTGTTACTCAGATTCTATTTGAAGGTTTCGAGGGTGGGAGTTCACCTTGGTGCAAATCAATTTGGAACATTGCTGCAGAGCTCTAATGTTGGCTTATTTTTGCTTATGCTGACTTGAAATCTTCCTATAAATGATGTCCCTGTGTCTTATTTCTTCTCTCTGTTTTGATGTGCAGCAAGCTTACTATTCACACTTCAGTGGTAACCACTGGAAGCTGCGAAGTGGTGTTTGTAATAAGATTTCTTGTAGTGCTATCTGTAGATTGTCAACCCCGAAATAACAACACAGAGACTGATTATTAAATAGGAAAGCTTGGCCTTACCTTAGGCTTAAGCCACTAGTTCTTAGAACTTAAATTAACCTGATTCTATTAATCTACATTTTACCATGTGGCTTTTTACCTTTCTTGCATTCTGTACATCTGACTCCCTCTGTGTCTCATTGGTGTCTCTTCTTCCCAGAGTCCTTCTGTTCCCCTAAGTCCCGCCTACCTTTTCCTGACTAGCTATTGGCCATTCAGCTCTTTATTAAACCAATCAGAAGGCGCCTTGGGAAAAACACATCTTCACAGTGTAAACAAATATTCCACAACAGGTGTTTATATTTCCCTTCCGCCTGTGCTTCTGGAGAAACTATTCCTTTATCTTCCTACTATTTCTAAGATGCCCTTTGCTCAGTTGTAGACATCCCTGATGCTTTCCTTTGAATGTGATGTCCCAAAAGAAAACCTGTACCTTAGAAGTGACCTGAGAGTATAGAGAGCAGGGGAATTAAGATGACCTACTTAAAATTGCAGTTTCTCCTTCTGGTGATAATAAAATTGTTCTCTATTATACCAAGTTTTGGGCATTCACAACTGAAATGTAGATAGAAATGACAGATCAACCCAAGAGCACTGTTGAGTAACAGAAGCATGTATGGGACTGTAGTGGACCTGAGCTCAAGACAGAGGACACTGGTAATTTTAATTTTTCAGCTTGATTTCTGAATACAGTCCTCAGTTCACTAAAACTGAAGACAATTTTGCAGTCTTAAAGAACAAGAGTTAAAAGGGTTATGACAGAAACTGGAAATTGAAGAGAAAATTTTGGAAAGAAAGCTATGGAAGTGGAGTCTAATTCTGAAAATGATTCCTTCCTCTCAAATGGCCAGCTAGACTCTGAAAAGTGCACATGTGAGCAGACTACATGCTGTCCTGCTGTAGGGAGAGGTGAACAAAGATTAGCATGTGTACCTCGCAAATAGTACCACCCCAATAATGGGACTTCGAATTATCTAGTTGACTGCTTGCTGAATCAAAACATTGTTTTTGGAAGGGACATAAGAACATTCTTAGTCTCTTACACCATGAGTTAGAATACTCAGGATATAATCCAAAATCACAAGGCAGAGAAACAGGACAGCTATTTTCATGTGTAGGAGGACATTTAACCAATGGAGACCAAGTTCACCATGACTTAGGTGCAGGAATTAGCAAAGATTTGAGGCAGCTATTTTAATACACAACTAAAGGATAATACAACTAAAGAATAAGCAAGCACAAGCCAACAAAATTCCCACCCTGGTGACATCGTTAAGCCTCTAAGAATAGCTCCTCACTTGCATTATTAAAGGTTTCACATGTTCTCACTTGCTACAGCATCATGGCAAGCTTCATCCAAGAAAAAGCACTTATCCACATTAAACATCAAACTACCAAGAAAAGAAAGTGATATTACTTCTCAAGGTCCTTGTGTTATTGTAAAGTGATAATTCTCTTACCATTGTGTCAAATGTGTTAGATGGCCCTTGACCTAGAGAAGTTTAATGTTGTTGAATGCTGTTTTGGGAGTATATGCTTAGATGATGCCATCATAGTCACTAAAAAGAAGTACAAATAACAAAGAATACAAAAGCTTTTGCTGGGGCAGGGACCTAGAGGATTTCCCTTAGATCTCAGATTTCAGGAAAGGTAGGAATTTTCCAGAGAAAGAAAGAGAAGGAACTAGGAATGTAAAGAGAGAGAGAGAGAGAGAGAGAGAGAGTCAGAGTCACTCATATGCCAGGAAGCTAAAGATGAGGAGCTCTGCCTAGCTGCAACGTGGAGTTGTATTGTAAGGTAGCCAAGAACTGAGGCTGGAGAGGCAGGTGGGTAATAATCTATGAAGAGTTCCCACCAAAATCAGTTATGGAAGCCCAATTCATGCCCTTTGTGCTGTGAGAATATCCAAACTGAAAATATAAAAGTAGGCTAGATTAGAGAGCTGAAACTCAAGTTCCCCAGCAAAAGGTGCAAACTGAGACATTTATATGACTCCTCGTACATAGACTCACTCCACGGCAGGGGTGAAAGGAACCCGCATAAGTTGTGTTCACCAGTAACAATTATCAACCACAGGAAGAAAAAGTCTGTTGTGTGTAAAGTTCAGAAGAAAGAAAAACAAGCGGATGAGCACTTCAAGAGTTTAAAATGTTAGAAGAGCCTGTAGGGGATGGATACATGGGTTCATAATTACTTTAAAGTAAAGTAAAAAGTAGTAATACAGTGAAAAACTTACAACCTTGACAAAAGAAAAGATTGGTTTGTAAGAAAGTAAAATGCATAGAAATTGCAAAGCTAACTGAAATGTAGAAAACCAGCAGTGATTTCTTTACAAATGGGTTATCAGTGCACAGAGAAAAATATGCAGACTATAGCTCAGAACGAAGAGACTAGTGTTGAGTGAGGGCGTGGCAGATAAACTCTTGAGGTGGACCCAGTGCTCTGCCTCCTTGTATACCTTCTTTGGTCCATCCCCTCTGTGTGTAGATGAGAGCTGTCAGGCTTCTAACCCATGGAACATACTAAAGGTCACAGGATGAGATGCTGAGCATAGGACCCAGGTGACAAGGGTGTACTGCTTTTAGTTTAAGGAAATAACATTGCAGAGCAACAGAAAAATACCACAAATGGCTTGTACACAGGTATCCATGGAACCATAAAATTCAATATATCTACAATATGAATCTCAAGTTTATATTTTGAGCCCAGATTGAACCAAGTTTGAGATAGTAGCACATACAAATTATATTGTAGTTGTCCTTCAAAGCTTTATAGTCATTCACTTATTCAGTGGATCAATCTTTCAAATAGCTTTCACCATATTGAACTTTCACCCTACAGAACTGCACTTTGTCACCAACAATCATTAGGTCAGATGGCTTCAGACTTTGTCCTTGGGGACCTGTGTTTGCATTTGCTACTACATTTGGTATCAATTTAAAAAATCTCCTTTCACTGGTCCATGTTAGTAGGGTAGCCTCTTCACTGTCCTTTAATCCATTTCCATGTAGAAGTTCAAGTGATCTTTGAGAGTGTAAGTATAATTGTTACTTTTTGGACTGAAGCATTTCAAAGACTCCCTATGTTCTTGGCATGAAAAGCCATCATCTCTCCCTGACTTCTAAGCTTTCTCCCACTTGGTTCTGCAGCTTAGTCTTCCCATGCTCTCCCTCTGCTTTCCAGCCACACTGTCCAACCTTTACAGCTTTTCCTGCCTGGAATATTGTCTGCCCATCTTTCCTTTCCAACCAGGTTCCTACTTACCTTCAAATCTCATCGTAGTATTTAGCAAGCTTGTCTTCTCGACCTTCTGCAGACAGCTTTAATTTTGAACAAAAATTCCTTTCTGCACAGACTCCAAAGTGGACACCTACTTCCATCACAACACTGGCTGAAGAACTGCCCTTCTTGATTTATCTGCCTTCCCTACCTTCTGTTCCTTTTGGCTTTATGTTGGCAATCATGTCTAACTCATGGTTGTTTACCCAGGAATTGCCAAGGAATGTCATATCATAAGTATTCATTAAATCATTTGCTGAGTAAGTAAAAAAGGTTGTGAAGAGCAATAAAGCCATATGTATTGGAATTGACATTAGCAGTTGAAATAGAATTCTTCTCTAAATTATTAAATTCAAATTGTATGTAGCACTACTTCCAGAAAAATCTTTAATTTTGAAGTATTGAGATAAATAACTTCTATGTCAGGGATCTTTTAATGAAAAAATAGGAATGAGAGAGACTTTTATTGATGTAGTATTGAAAAAAAAGGGTAATTGGGAAAAATGATGTACTTAAAAATGGCTTCTCATGACCCCGACCCAGATTTCTGAACCAATACTACCTGAATTTACTTTTCTCTTTATAATCAAAACATGGCATTTATCTAAATCCCCATTTTCTCTACTTCTCTTTTCTTTATTGGAGAGAAGGTGGTAAAATCCACTCCCCATTTACACACTCACAAAGGAGGAAGACTGTCAACACCCATCACAATATGGTGGGGTACATGTTAAAGATGAAACACCAACAAAATGAAATGAGCTTTTAGTCAATCTGTCATAGAAATCTGATCTACAAGAACATGTGTGAATGTGTGAATAACCAAGTGAGTGAACTTCTGTCCCTTAGGTGAGATGATCCTTCCTCATGGCCAGGTCAAACTAAGACCAGCTTATATAAGACAACAGTAAGAACCAATGAGTTTGTAGTAGAAGCAATGTAAGTCAACAGTAAGAACCAGTGAGGTTGTGATAGAAGCAATGTAAGTCAACAGTAAGAACCAATGAGGTTGTGGTAGAAGCAATGTAAGTCAACAGTAAGAACACGTGAGGTTGCAGTCTGTTTTAGAATCACTTGCCTGACAAGGAGAGTCCATAGAATCTGGCCCTCGCTGACATGGTGTTTACTTGCAATGGTATATATGGGGAAAGAGTAATGAGGAGATGAGTACTCAGATGTGTTCCTGGTGTGTGTGTGTGCGTGTGTGTGTGTGCGTGTGTGTGTGTGTGTGT
>CABHPR010129228.1:0-10334 GCA_902168415.1 Peromyscus melanophrys
GGAATTAGCATCACTTCAGAACTCATGGCCTAACCTTTCTTTCCTTAAACCAGTAGTCCTCAACTTTCCTAATGCTGCAATCCTTTAATATAGTTCATCATGCTGTGGTGAACCCCAACCATGAAGTTATTTTTCTTGCTTCTTCATAACTATAATTTTACTGCTGTTAAAAATCATAATGTAAATATCTGAATGAAGGATATCTGATATGCAAACCCTATGTAAGGGTCATTCAAACCCCAAGGAGTTTGACCAACAGGTTGGGAACCACTGTCTTAAATGTACATACCATTTCATGGCAGGATTCCCAGTAAAACTGGCCTGGGCCTGCCACTCTTTTTTACTATAGTCTGATCACACTGGAATAGAAATTCTTTATGCATCAGACTATGGACATTGTGATTACACATAGAAACTATCATGTGGATTTTTTTCTTTTATGCTATTTTTGATAATTTCACAAAAGTATATGACACATTCTTATTACACTCAGATCTCAGATTCTCTTTTTACATCCACCTCCCAAGAATTATAAAATTCACTTCCCAATACACTCTCCTGCTTCATATCTCATGTTGTTTTTGAGCTCACTAGATTTAACCAGGGTTACACACATGATCATGTGTATAAAGTGATCCCTGGAACAAAGGCAATCACCAATGGCTAAGCCACTCAAGACAATAACTCCTAATGCTCCAGCAGCTATCAACTGCCAATGCCTTCCTAGAGAACACCTAGTCCCTATGAGACCCTCCTCCATCTATGACTAAATGCTTACAATCCCAGTCTTGTCCAGGTCTTACAAAGGCAATCATATGTCCCTTTCTTCCTGTTGAAAAGAAGAGTAAGTCTGAGCTGTATCTGTGGTGATATTGTATTTGTGTGTTAATAAATAAAGCTTGTCTAGGGATCAGGGGAAAAAGGCCAGCCATTTTAAGTAAACAAAGAAATCAGGCAGCAGATGCCCTTAATCCCTTAGCAGGCAGGATCTCTGTGTATTCAGGCCACACTATGGAACACAGCCAAGCTTGGTGACACACACCTTTAACCACAGTACCAACCATAGAGACCTGGAGGTCTGTACAGACAGACAGTGACATAGCTATGCAGGAAGAAGAAGTGAGGTAGCTGTAATAAGAGCCACTGAGAGGACAGAAAAGCAAGGCATATAAGTCTGCATAGACAGGAAGTCATTCTCTTGGGAAGGTGCAGAGTTGGTGAGGTGAGGTTAGCTGGTGGCTTTCTGTATTTCCCTGATCTCTCTAAGGCATTAACCCAAATTTCTGTCTCTGTGTTTTTTATTTAATAAGACCACTTAGAAATTC
This sequence comes from Peromyscus melanophrys, assembly GCA_902168415.1. NCBI lineage: Eukaryota > Metazoa > Chordata > Mammalia > Rodentia > Cricetidae > Peromyscus > Peromyscus melanophrys. Next base: position 1,326 of record CABHPR010129228.1, read on the forward strand.
ATCTACATGTACCATAGTTTTGGGGAGTTTCTGTTCCAAGACTGCACCCATGGTATGTCAAAAAATCCATAATGTCAACAAAAACTAACCTTCTATCTGAGGGGTATTAGGCAAGAAAGATATACATTTTGATGCTAACTTTCTTTTTTAGTTCATCTTGAAAAATCTCTCCTTTTTTTTCTTTTTCTTTTTCTTTTTCTTTTTTTTTTTTGTCATTACACAGTTCTATATATTCCAAACAGAAAGCTTACATTTGAGGGTGACATTACATTTATTCAATAAACAATAACAAGCAGTCATTCTGATAACACATGTCAAATCACATGGTTTTTCTTGGACTTGGAATGTTACACCGCTTATAATCATACTAATGTTTAGCTGTCAGCCAAGCTCCCTGGTAAGCCAGCAGAATGCCCATAGCACTCAAGTGTTCCACATTTTCTTGAGGGACAATGACCTTAAAAGTGTCCCAGGGCCTAAACAATAAACAGTTAGTTGGCTGAACCTTGAGTCTTGTATTATAAAACTGAGGATTAGGAGTTTATTCAGAGAGTCAGTTGCTCAGAGATTATGTTCAGGGAGTTATGTCTTTAATGTTACCAGCCAGAGTTTTGCAAGTAAAGAGCTGGCACTAAAGTTGGTTTATGCCTGAACTCGGGTCAACAATCAGACACTTGGGAATCTGTCCTTGTGCAATTCATTTGTAGGAGCAACTGGTCCATTTTGAATTTGCTCTCAGGTCTTTAATCAGCTAATTGTGTAATAACCTGTCTTTGTAGATGAGAATACTGTTATTTTCCTATATCAGCCTGAGCTATGAAAAAATCCTAATATTATTTCTATTCATCAGAATTATACAGATTAAGAAGACATCATCTTTAGACAGTCTACAGAATAAATGCCCAAGATTGAGATGTAATCATGGGATTACATATACACATTACATGAAAATGCATGGTAATAGGGAGTTCCCATGGCTATTTTTGCACATGAGAAGTTACAGACAGAAGCAAGCAGTTTTCAGAGTCTGTGGCCTAGTAAGCCTTGCTTCATAAGGTTTCTCCATCAGAGAATTGTTCATCTGGTAGTTTGACCTTATGAATATAAGTTGTCATCTACTGTAATATACCATGGACCATGGCAGAGCTCGATGCTCATGTATATTCAAGTCATTTAAGAATTTAGAAAATTCAGATAAGAGATTGGTAACGTACTTATTCTTCAAGACAGGCCTTTGTAAATAGAACAGCATTCACTAGTATACTTCAAATTTGCTGTCCACCCCACCACCAAAAAACTTCTTCTGAAGGTCTGGTAGGGTTATTTCCCCCTAAATCTTCACTATTCATACCAAATAGAGCTCTTGAAAGAAAGCTTTGAAAGTGTTGAGGTCTTCCTCAGAGAATGGATCTCCTTGAAACTTTTATCACAGAAGTCCTCAAAGCAAATGAAAGATTCATAGTCTGGTACTGCTTCCATTGGAGCTGTTTTAATGGTGGACACTTGCTGTTTGATTTGTTATCATCTATACCTTGCACCCAATTCTTATTTGCCATGATGTAGTGATTTTTAAGTTTGTTCTTGGTTTTTTTTTTTTTTTCAATTTGGCAGGGCAGAGTATCAACTACTAAGCCTTATTATACAGTAGAAGACAGCAAAATCTGCTTTTAATTTTATAATTTAAACTGTAGTTTCAAACACATTTTAAAATTCTAAATATAGACATTCAGGTATTGTTTTAGGACAGGAAAGAAGAGAAAATAAAATCAAAGAGTATAAATCTGATAATGCTGACTTGTCTGTGAATAAATTGAAGCAAAACATGTTTTGTTAAATTACACCAGGTACTTCCCATTCTATAGTGTAACTTACACTCTCTAAACTGCACAAACGCTTTGCCTTTTACCTAAATACAACTCAGCCTCACCACCTTCCAGTTCAATAACAGCAGGCTAGTCTGAGGCACTTTTTGTAATAAAGTTCTTTGTTTTCCTGTCTTCCTTGAGGGCACGAGCCACATGAGTTTTCTCACGTGAAAATATTTGTTACACGTTCCTGTATCCATTCTTTGTTGCCTAACACTAAAGTGCAATATTTAGTAAAATTCTGAACTACCGGGTTTTGTCTTGTCATTGTAGTGTTTTCTGCTTTTACTTTTAATTCTTTTCGAGTTGGTAACCAAGGAGCACTAGTTAGACTTTTTCTCACAAGTACAAATTCGCAACAACATTTTAGAAGCTATCAATAAATCTTTATTTGTGCTTAAGGTTTCAGGAGCTTCAGTCCGGTTCTGTTACAATGGCAGGGTGAACTGCATCCCTCTATTGAAGGGAAGAAGCAGAAGGCAAGATTTGCAATTCTTCCCCCACTTTTTCTCTATTCATTCCTCACACTACCACTGTTGCCATGGTCTAGGCCCTACTCAAAGACACTCCTCATTGTAAAGACCTGTTTTGCAACACAGTCTTTCCCCTGAGGGCCTCTATTTGCAAGTAGTAATTCTCTTCATTTACAAATTAATACATAGGCCAAGTGATACTCTACCTTCATGTGAACATTAAAACCATTTCTGCCCATACCACCCACGAGGAAGAGAATGACAAAAAACATATTTTCCAGTAAAATGATACCTAGTTTTAAACTTATTAAAATAGACTGGAACAGTTCACATACATGAGAGCTTTCAAAATATGTCAGGAAAACAAAGGCAAAGACTTTCAGATCTGCTCTTGCCATGAAGAAGAAACAGCATTGAGATGTAGGTGTTATCAGCCCATGTTTATGTCAAGAGACAGAACTGCAAAGAACTGTTGATTCTTCTAGGGACTCTAGCTCACCTTATTTCCACTGTTAACATGACATATTACACTTGTTGTATCATACACTCACCCACTGGTCTATCCAGATCTCACCCTCTATCTTACCTCTGGAGTTGAACAGATCTTTGGGGCCAGGTCAATCCTTTAGCACTTGGCTTAGCAAGATTAAGACCTACAAAAATTTAGATATGTTTTCAGGAATATAGTTAGCTCTAGAAGTATCCATATAATCAGATTTTGTTATTTTGACATTTATGTAATGGAATGAAGCCTGTGAAGAGTTTAACTTAGTAGAAAGGGACCAGGGAACCCACCCCATAGCACAAACAGCCTACCTAAACTGTGACCCTTCTGTCCAGTCTTTTGTTTTTCTGAATGGATACTGCCTTTCATTTCTATGGCTCCAAGTTTGTGTATCTCACTTTGTCTCAACTCTGATGCCTGGTTCAGTGCATTGACTTTGTGAATTGATTCTGGAGTGGAATACCTTTCCATCTGGAATCATTAATATCTCATCTAAATAGACAGATCTCTTTTGGCAACACTTATTAGCCATAAAAATCAAGGGCATCAGATACTTTGAATCACTTTAACTCTGCTTGCAACTGCTTTAGCACTGTTTTGGCCATAAGGGGTGTGTGTGTGTGTGTGTGTGTGTGTGTGTGTGTGTGTGTGTGTGTGTGTGTGTGTTGACAGAATACACATGAGAAAGAGAGAAAAGTAATCCTGAATCCTAACAGGACACCAGTGGAATTCAGGTTTATCTGGTACATGAACTACTCTCACCAAATGTGAGGTCGAACTGTAGGCCTTGTGTACATCCTACTTCACAAATGAGTCTGTCAGATACGCTAAGCCTATAAGCTGAAGATGATGCCCCAAGGTTGCAGAGAAACCTCAGGTGACTCTCCAGGCAGCCGGCTGTTTCTGTCAGCTCACATTTTTTGGTAGTCACTTGTCTGCACTTCCTGTCTTATTAGATAATATTATTTCCTTCTTGGGTCCCTGAGGGAGCTGAAGATTAGCTAGTTATAGTGAGTTGAGGATTAGATAGTTATTGTTATAGTCTTCCTTTTTAGGAATTTCAGAAAAGAAACTCACTAAAGAGGTGTAAGTGTATAAATTTGAAAGATATTATAAGGTACTTCTCTGTTAGTAATATGTTAGGATAGAAAGTGGTTCAGGCACATTACTTACCAAAATAGGATAGATAATGGAATATTTTCTCTGAGTATGTCAAACACAAATGGACTAGACATTGTTGAGGTATTTATTGCTTGTATATATTGTATATAGTTATTGTACTTATTGTATACAGTTTTTCTTATATTAGTTATAACTTTTTCCTTTTTTCTTTGTATTAGAATAAAAGGTAGAAATTTTGTGATATTTTAATTGTGCTGAAATGTGATTTTATTTGTATGTTAATAAATAAAGTTTGCCTAGAGATCAGAGGTCACATAGTGAGGTCACATAGCCATTAACAGGAGTCAGGCAGTGGTAGCATATGCCCTTAATCCAATCACATGGTAGGCAGGCAGAGTATCTGTGTGGTCAAGGACACAGCCAAGCATGGTGACATGAGCCTTTAATCCTAGCACCAACCATAGAGACCTGGAGGCCTCTATAGACAGGCAGTGACAAGGAAGTCAGGTGACTGGGCTTAGAGCCAATGAGAAGGCAGAACAAGAAGGCAATAAAAACACAAGTTAAATGGGAAGAAACTCGATCTGGGAAAGTGACAGTGGCAAGGTTGTAAGATAAGGTAGTCATGGCTCTTTGCTAGTTCTCTGATCTCTTTGGCTATTACCTCTGTATTTGGCTCTATGATTCTTAGTTAATAAGACTGTTTAGAAATCTGTCTATAGGATAGCCTTGGGAGGGCCTGGGTCCAAACTTACCAGCCCCTTCTGTCTCTACTAAAGGACTTTTTAAAGGAATGCCAAGGGGTGGAGCAAAAGACCTCCCCCAGCACAGAAAAGTGCAGACCATTCCAGACACCTAGTGACCATGCACTTGATCCAGCCATCCCCTAATGCAGCCCTGCTGTATAAAGAAAGCTCAGATCTCACTTGAAAACCTTTGTGGGCTCCCACAGGTCCCTCCTTTTAATTTTTTTAAAGCGCTTCTCAGGCTCCATTGGATAGACTGAGGTCTCTTTTAGGTCATTCTCTATGATTATTTCTTCTATTACCCATCATGGAGATATGCTTTCCATCAAGCATACTCTCTTTTAGGATGGAAGCTATCAAGAGAAAATTGCCTGTTCTTGGCTCTCAGCCTCTGATAGGAGGGAGTACTAAGCTTAACTTAGCTCTGGCCCAGGTTTCTATTGAGCTTACAACCTCCACAGTGATCTCCATAGCTGTGACACCTCCCAGAACAGGAGTAGAGGATGACAGAGATTGCATATCTTTTCTGAAATGGGTCTTTTTTTTTCTTTTTTGAATTTATTTTATTTTATTTTACAATATAATTCAACTTTACATATCAGCCATAGATTCCCCCGTTCTCCCCCCCCCCCCCCATACCCCCCCCCGTTCCCCCCCCCCCCCCCCCGCCCCCTCCCCCGCCCACCCCCCCATTTCCATCTCCTCCAGGGCAAAGACTCCCCCGAGGATTGAGAGATGTCTATATCAATTTTAGGTGTGCCAAGCCATTTTTAAATCAATAAATTCTTGATGCAAACTGCATTCAATAAACTATATCCAACTTAAAGACTCCCTTAGCTTTTTACCAAACTCTGGTTCATTAACCTTAATGTAATTGTGGTATAAACATCACCATACATATTTACAATTCTCTTAATTGAACTATTATCACTATACATATTTACACTTCTTGCAAACTTATATTAAACATTTATACTTACATTCAATATTTATACCTCAAAAACTCACATTGAACATATACTTATTGATACTTCTTACAAGCCTGTATTCATAAGGAAACTCTATAAGACTACCTTAGAAAATATCTAGGGGAGATTTCATAGAAGAACTGTAAAGACTCTTAGCAGAACTAACTTACACTAGAAAGAATCTCTTAGCAGAACTTAGTAGATATACTTTTTACAAACGTATATTCTTAAGGAAACTATAGGACTACCTTAGCAAATATTCTTCTTAGAACACTTAGAAAGACTCACACAATATCCTTATGCCTAAAGCTTATTCTATCCTAATATAAACTTACATTCTATATGACTACTTTCTTAAAACTATTAGAAAGACTCTCTGAACAAGACAGGAAGTATGCAAATAATTTCTAAAGTTCAGAGTTTATAGTAAAGTTCAGAGTTTAAGTCAGCTTTGATACCATTGTGAAAGTTTTTCTGATAGTTGGAAACAAGAGCCTAATTCTGCAATGGATTTCTCTTAACTCTGGGATTTAATGAGTGTTGTTGCTAAACAGTACTTTATGCATTCCAGATCTTTTATAAAAACTCTATTAAGAGCTATCTCAATTTACAGCAAACTCAAAAAGGAAGAAAAGAGATGAGAAGAAAAACCTCCTAAGGAACATTCTGTTTCTGAACTACTTAGCAGGCAACTCAACAGACAATTTATCATCAGGAGAAGATAATTGTCTATGATGGAGTGGGGTTCCAGACCTACAGCTTTCAGCAGGTTCCTCTGTGTACCAAAAAAAAATTTTTTTTTGAAACTTCACTCAAAACTCCTCAGCAGTCTAGAAGCCTCCTTGTTCTTCTACCATCCCCAGACTGCAAGATGGAACTTAAATGTCAGGAAAATTGATTTAGCTACTTTTTAATCCAGTTCCTCTAGCGGAGTGGCATTGGAGCTGATATTCCTCTGTTCTACACTCATCACCAAACTCTCAGACAATTTTTCCCCTTCTTATTATTTTTTAAAGCTGTATTTGTCGTGAGTTCCTTTAGAAATTCTGATGTTTCTCATAGATTTTTATTAGCCCAACATATCTGGCAAGATTATTTGTCTACCAACTCTGTTGCTATTCAAAGGAGTCAAGAACATAGATGTTGTTTCATGAACCACATTCTTCATTAGCTTACTCTGAGGAAGAATATTTTCATGACTTAGTATTTTCACTTCATTCTCTAGCTTCTCACAAACCTCAGTGCATTCACTAAGCAAGCATTCTGATTTAGCATTGTTTTCTTATAGGGAACTTTCAAGTGAGGCAATTCTATTTTGTAAGATGGCTAGATTTTTCTGAAGCTTGATCCCCTCTATAAAGCAGCCATTCCTTTTTGAGTGCCTGCTTCCTTGTCCTCTTATTAGATTTGCAAAGGAATCACTCATTGCAGGTAGTTTGTTCAAGAGACAAAGAATTTTTTTTATTTGTCCATAAGTTTCTTCATATCTAAAACAATGTTATGTGTATGGACTGCTTTCTCTTGCTTTTTAAAGGATTTTAAAGAGGTTTGTTGATAAACAGTATTAGCATTTAATTATCTCCTGTAAGGCAAGCTTTTGATCACTTGTTTGATTTTTGGGAGGTAAACTCAAGCTTTTTAGCAGAACTTGGAAAAAAAGCAATGTTTTAAGCTGAGCACTTGAAAGTTTCTGTCCCAGTCTGTCTGCCCTTTCTCCATACCGGCTTCCCTATGCTGTCTTGCTTCTACGCACTATATTTCCCAGGATCCATAGCATCATTATGTTTCAGACTACCTTTCCCTTAATTCCTTTTGGGTTTGAGCAAACTTCCATTTATGCCTACATGCTTTGTCAAATTTCTGCTTTCAGCATGGGAGGTTTGAATCAAGCTTTTTGCTTTTTCACCACTGGAGACTGAGAGATTTTTGTTCTCCATGAGCTGGCCTTGCTAGGTGTTTCTCTTTCATCTGATACTGGCTACAGATCAGAACAGCCCCTGCCTCATTAGCATGCATTGAGGCGGGCATCCCTGATACCAAAATTCCATCAGGGCTTTCTCATTTGCCCCAGACAGTAAGTGGAAATACTCAAAACAAAGCTTTCCTTCAGCTCCTTCAGAGAGACTCCCTCCCATACATCTCCTGGTTTGGTTTCTTTCTATGCTGACTGCTTCTGAAGGTAGGAGCTTCTATCTCAATTTGGCCTCAGTTTTTCCCAGTACAGCACTGCTTCTCTTGAAGCTGCCTGATTGCTGTAGGAATCTTAGTATCCCCCAGAATACACTCAAACTTAGAGGTGCTGGCTCTCTGGCCCCTTGCTAATTGCTTCTGGGTTGCTGGTTAGAAGCAAAATTCCATGCTAACAGAGAGGGTTTGCATTGCTTCAGGGAATCTTTGTGCTAGAGCAATTATGAGTGACCTTTTCATTCTGATAGATGCTCACCCAGAACCAAAGTCCCTGATGCCACAGCTCCACTGCAGCCAAAAGGCTCAGCTTTACCTTCTCCTCCTCCTCTGCAGGCCATCCTATCAAGGGAGGCAGCTCCCTAGGCTCTTTGCAGCTCTCAGCCTGCACTCTCCCAAGCACTTATGGTTAAGTTCTATTTAACCCCAGGGGATTCTGACTGCTGCTTCTCCTGGTTTGAAAGAAAGACAGAGCTTAGAACAGAGGTTTGTTGTTTTTTCTTAGAGTGAACCACAGGTGATTTTCCCATAGATGTCATTAACAGATGAATCTAATTTGGCCCTTACAGAAGAGAAATCTCTGAGAAGCAAAGACCTGAAAGGGCTTTTTAGTTTTTTAGACAGAGAGAGACTGCTAAGTTTTTCCCAAAACTTACATTCTCTAGACTTAGGCTTTCATGGCCAAGAGGAAACTAATTCTTCATCCATATTTGCCTCAGGGGAAATCTCTTTCTTCTACTGCTTGGACTTAGCATTTTAGCTGTTTCCTGGCCAAAAGCTTCCACAAAAATCTTTTTTCTGCCCACTTTTTCTTTTGCTTTGATCTTTCCCAAGGATTTTGTATTCATATCCCCATAGTTAGAAAATTAAGTACCTAGTTTCTCTGTCTTGTAGATTATCTTATTCCTAAATATTTTTTCTTAAGCTACATTACTACACTCTACCTTCCTTAATTTTTCATAGATAGAATTTCAAGAGAGAGAGGGAGACAGGGAGAGAGAGAGAGAGAGAGAGAGAGAGAGAGAGAGAGAGAGAGAGAGAGAGAGAGGGAGAGAGAGAGAGAGAGAGAGAGAGAGAGAGAGAGAGAGAGAGAAGAAGGAGGAGGAGGAGGAGGAGGAGGAGGAGGAGGAGGAGGAGAAGGAGAAG
>CABHPR010129229.1:0-21722 GCA_902168415.1 Peromyscus melanophrys
TAAGTGTCTTCAAAATCTGTAATGCTGTAAGACACCAAGTTTCTGCCACTGACCAGCCACGCACACAGTAACTGCACATAAACTTAAAAAACGGCTGCCATTTCCATGTTACTCAAGAACTACACGGAGCACAATCAGATAGTAAAAAAGGCTGTTCCATCTCCTCTGCGCCAGCCACTTTAAAATTAAATCAAAGCCACAGCTCATAATTAGACTGCATCTTGCATAAAAAGAAAAACGAACAAACAAACAAACAAAAAAACCAAGACACTCAGGACCGTGGAACTGCTCTTAGATTTTCGGATATGAATAGGTCATGCAGTGAACGGTCTGCTTCAGGTACCTGGCAGCGCAGCTCTGACTTGGTTGGAGTGGCCAGCAGAAATCGAACAAATTCCTTTCGGGATATTGGTGAATGATCCTCTGGTGGTTGGGAATTCTTGAAAAAGATATTTAAAAAAAAAAAATCAATGGGGGTCATGGGGTCATTTAGGACAAGTATAATACTGTTCAAGATTAAAAAATGTCTTACCTTTATGGCCACTTCTAGGTGTTCAATCAGTGAGTCAATACCAAAAAACCTGGCTTCTTCCAGCACGCCTATCAAAATACAAAGCAGTGACTTTCACACAGAACAATTCACTTTTATATTGACGTGACATTTTTCTGTTGAACTCTCACAACAGTGTAGAGATTCCACAGCAGGCTTATTTGCTTATTTATTTATTGTGTGCTTGTGTATACACGTGGGTGAAAAGCAAAGGACAGCCTGAAGTGTCCTCCCTCAGGTGCTGACCACCTTCTGTTTGAGAGAACACCTCTCATTTTCTGGAACTTCACCAGGCAGCCTGGGATAGCTCTGCAGTGAGCTTCCAAAGATCCTCCCTTCTGTCTCAGCTCTCCCTGGGATTACAAGCTCAGGCTGCCATGCCCGACTTCTTGAGCACTCCAGTTAATCACACTCGGGTCCTGACAGTTACAAGGCTAACACTTTACTGGCTGAGCCGTCTCCCTAGTTAAAGAGTAGAAGCTTGGTCTATTAATAGCAACAAGTAGTTGTGGTTTAGAATGCTCCTACAAAATGTTGAAAAATATTCTGAAAGCAGGTTTTTCTGAGGCAGATGTAGATATAATCTTATCACTTGGGATACAGAGGCAGGAGGATCAAGGTTGGGGGATCATCTGGGACACAGAGTTTTCCAGTCAGTCTGGGTTACAGTGAGACTCTGAGAAAAAAACAACACGTATTTCCACAAAAGAAAAAATAGAAAACTAATAAATTACAACAAAAGCTTGTCATATTTCTAGATTATGTTGGTAGTTAAGTAGGCCATTAGCAAAAAAAATCTTAACACTATATACTCCTAATATCAATTTAGTGGTGATTTTACTGTGAGTCAAATTAAAAACAGTTTATTTAATCTTAACAACTCATCTACTTTATTAATGGAGTGAATAATCTGATTAGGTTTGCTATAAATATCTTAATGAGTCAGAAAATGATAAAAATGAGTAACAGTTTAAGTCAAATTCACAAAATAACTCAAAAATGTAATTCAGTCCCTTACACTTTCTTCTTTCTAAATGGTAAAGGGGATTTTATGTATCACACACTTTGCTAGGCATGGTTAAATAGGCACACATCTGCATGCACTTTAGAAGACTCTTCTCACTGGAGTACAGGTTAGCTCTATGTTCCAAATGAGGACTGTTGCTCTGTTGGCTAAACTCACTCAGAAATTACAAAACCAACAGACATAATCCCTCCCTTCAGTTCTAAAATATAAGAACGGCAAAGCAGTTAGTTGGGAGGAAGAAAATAATCTCTTCTGGGAAAGCCAATCTCCACTTCCAGCCATACAACTGAGGAGCAAAGCTCACACACACACAAGCAACCTGGCATGTGTCCCCTTTCCAGCCTCAGGTGCACACTCATGGAGTCACATGTTCCCTGTCCAGCCTTAGGCACTCACTCATGGGGTCATGTGTTCCCTGTCCAACCTTAGGTACACACTCATGGAGTCACGAGTTCCCTGTCCAGCCTTAGGCACACACTTATGGGGTCATGTGTTTCCTGCCCAGCCTCAGTTGCACACTCATGGAGTCACATGTTCCCTGTCCAGCCTTAGGCACACACTCATGGGGTCATGTGTTTCCTGCCCAGCCTCAGGTGCACAATGATGGGGGTCACATGTTCCCTGCCCAGCTTCAGGGCTCCTTCTCTGCATCCCTCCCAAGGGGCAGTACAGGTATCAATCTTTATAAAAACCTAGAATAAAGAGGCTCTCTTGGGCCTCATTCTCAGTTCACCAAAACCTTGTGTATGAACCAGACGTTCTTGGGGAATGTGGTATGGCTTCCTTTCTAATTATAGGTTTAGAATTAAAACCTCCAGAAACACACTAAAACCCCACACTCAGACAGTTGAAAGGATGTCCAGTCTATTTTTCACTAGCACCAGTAACACCTGGACTGGAACTCTAGCTCCACTACTCCACTTCAGTCTCAGAAAGATTACTGTAGATTATTTTCAAAGTATTAGATGCCTTGGGGGAACCTGGAAGCAAAATAAAAATGTTTGGGTGGAAACTATAGTTATTAAAAATGATGTATAAGATGTATCCAGGAGCGTTCTTCACTCACAGACATGAACACTGGTATCAGAGAAAGTGGCGTGACTGGCGTGACAACTACTGACCATGAGGATCTAAGCTTTTGAAACTAGTTTGTAGGGAGAAACTGAATATTTGAGAAAGCAGGGTAGAAAACACTAAAACTTCCGTACATGGAGTCTAATAAGCAATATTGTTGGAAACTCAAAAGACCAGACCAGTAGGAATGCAGACAGTGAAACCTGGTTCACGAGACTTAGCACTCTACTGGGATCAGAATGTAATTCATTCATATTATATTCTGACAAAGAATTTCTATATTCTGTCTGTGACCCAAGCATTTGAGTGAGGCTGAGTTTAAAAGTAATGGACTAATTAGCCCGGTGGAGGGAATTTCAAGACAGTATAACATCCAGTCTTCATCCCTAGCAGCTGGCTACTCAGCCTGGCTTCCACTGAGAACTGGAAGCATAAAACAGAAAAGGGAGACTTGAAAGACAAGTATTTTGGCCAGAAAAAGAATGCATATAACTTTGTAGATGAGGAGGGAAGCTGGATAAAGAGATTAGCACCATCTCAAAAAGATCAAGTACTTTGATAGTGGACATCTCAGGAACTGACTCACCCACCAAGGATCAAGGATATGAAGGCCTGACTTCATTTGAAAAACTTTGCTTTGAGAAGACAGTACAGTCAGCAAAGTGTTTTTTCAGATCCAGCTATGCAGGTACTCAGCACCCACTCCATGCTGTAGTCTATGGCAGTGGTTCTCAACCTTCCTAATGCTTCAACCATTTAATACAGTTCCTCATGTTGTGGTGACCCCCCCAACCATAAAATTATTTTCGTTGTTACTTCATAACTGTAATTTTGTTATGAATCATAATGTAAATACCTGATATACAGATGGTCTTACGCAACCCCTATGAAAGGGTCCCCTTGACCCCTAAGGGGGTTGTGACCCACAGGTTGAGAACCACTGGTCTAAGGGGCCCCAGCTAATATTTGAACCAGCAGCAGACATAACTGTTTCTGCATGAATATAAAATGCACGGATTCAAAAGCAGGCAATTAGAAGTACCAGGAACACGGAACTGTCTGTCAAGGAAAGCTGCCAGAGGTAAGCAAAGCCAGCTCATGGGCAAAACGAACGGCCAGGTACAGTAGGGGGCACTTAAACTTTGGGAGTTCACATTATATGCCCTAGATGCTGCCAGACACGGAGCTAAAGGATTTAATGTCTGCCTTGCTCAGTTGGTCCTGCGTTTAAATTAGAAATGTTTATGGGAAACGTCCCATAGGCTCAAGGATTTGAACAAGTAGTCCCCAGCTGGTGGTGCTGCTTGGAGAGACTGGAGCCTTTAGAAGATGGAGCCTTGCTGGGGGAAGGCTTTGAGAGCGTATAGGCTGGCCTCATTTCCTGTGAGCTCTCTGCTTCAGGTTTGTGGTTGAAGATGTGCTCTCTCAGCTTCCTGTTCCAGCAGCCTGCTGCCATGTCTTCCTGCCATGAGCCATGATGGACTCTCCCCCTGGAACTATAAACCCAAATCAACTTTTGCTTCCTTCTCTGAATTGCTAAATCACTATCACAGCAACAGAAGAGTAACCAATTTCTCTTTTCTATGCTTTAATTCTTCTCTTTGAGCATAGGGGTGTTTATTCTGTGCCAATATATCTTGAAAGTATGCAATTTTAGTTCTGATTTTTCAGGGGCTTACAACTAAGAGATTGCTTTGAGACTCAGTAGGGGCCCCAGAGTTGAGCTTCTGAACAATGCTGCAACTGATAAGACTATGGGAAGTTGGACAATGAATTTCACATTATGAGATAGCAATAAGCTTTTGGGGACCCAGGGCAGAATGTTATGGCTTAAATATGAAAGGATCCCACAGACACAAGGAGTGAATTGGTCTGCTGTTGGTGTTAGCACTTGGGGAGGTTCTGAAAACCTAGAAAATGGGGCTTTGTTGGAGGAAGTAGGTCAGTGAGGTATAGCTTTAAGAGAGACCTGGTCCCCAGCCCTCCTTACCCTCTGCTTCCTGTTGCCGTGAGACTTAAGAACCTCTTCTAGCATACGGCCCTACTGTCACTGTGTCCTGCCAAACCACATGGAACTGAGCACTCTAGACCTAACCCTATGAGACTGGGAGCCTTATGTACTAGTCATCTCTGTTGTGGCTGTGTTCAAATACTAGACAGAAGCAACCTAAGGGGAGGAGAGACTTATTTGGACTCACGTTTTCTAGGATACAATCCATCATGTACAGAGCACAAGGCAGCTTACAGGACTGGAGTAGCCGGGGCCATGGGCACTTGTGACTTGGTTATATCTCAGTAGCAGACAGGAAAGAGCTGAGCAGAACTTTTATATGCAAGCCCTAACGGCCTACCCAAGCTCACTAGCTAGACTATGCATCCCTAAGATTCCACAGCCTCCTAAATCAGCACCACCACATAGGAACCAAGTGTTTGAACACAAGCCTGTAGGGGACACCTCACATTCAACCCATAACAAGTTGTCTCCAGATATTTAGCAAAAGGTATGCAGAAATAACCATACAGATGAGCAATCATATGGCCTACAAACTGCCATGCTGCCCACAATACCAGAACTACTGACACAGGCCAAATTCATTCATTTGAAGAGTGCTATGGTTTGGAAGATGAATGCTCCCCAAAGATGCATAGGTAAAGGCCTGGCCCTTGGGTATTAGTATCAGTCAATGGTATAGACCCATAAAAGGGGCCTGATGGCAGGTCTTTAACTCACTGGAGCCATTCCCTCAAAAGGGATTGTGGGACCCAAGTCTCTCTATTCAGAATCAAGATGTGACCATTGTGTGCTCTATCATGCTAAGCCACCATCTGCTGCCCTCACCACATGCTGGGCCTGTCAAGTCTACCTGAACTCAGCTTTGACCTCCAGAACTGTGAGTTAATAAATCTTCTCTTTGTAACTTAGATGCCTCATGCATTTTGTTTTAGTAATACAAAGCCAACTAATGCAGAAACCTGCAAGCTCTCAAATACATAAACACTACTGTCTCTAGAAATTCCAGGACTGCTAATTTCTATATGCATTACATAGAAATCATTGTGTTTCATGTAGATCATGATGAACCTCCATGAACCTTCACAAAAATCCTGTGGTGAAGGCAGGGATGGGAGAATCTTTTTTTTTTTTTTTTTTTGGTTTTTTGAGACACGGTTTCTCTGTGTAGTTTTGCGCCTTTCCTTGATCTTACTCTGTAGCCCAGGCTAGCCTTGAACTCAGAGAGATCCGCCTGGCTCTGCCTCCCGAGTGCTATGCCTCCTGAGTGCTGGGATTAAAGGCGTGCGCCACCGCCACCCGGCAGGATAAGAGAATCTTAATATGCATTTTTCAAAAGGGTCTCAGAGAAACTTGCCCCAAGTTAATTTTCTAATAAATTGCAAAACTGAAACATTACTATAGTCAAGATTCAAAAGCTTTGTCTTTCCTTTTGACCACACTACTCAATATAATAATAAGTCCCATTTAATTCACAGAACTAACACAACCCTATAAAAGCCCCTTGTGATAGAATTTAAATCAACTTAGAATCCAAATAAAAAAGGTATGGGCTAGACATATGAATCCAAGCAAAGGCAACCAGTCAGAAAGACTACCTATCTGTACTGATACCTACACTTCCATACTTACAGTACTCACATACATGTGAAAAACTTACCCAATAAGTTAATGCCATCGTTTACAATGAGCTGTCCATGACGCAAGTAGTTCAAAATGGGTTCAAAGTACTCAGGACTTCGGTCAATTAAGAAAGCTCCTCTATGATCTTGCTTATTTCCCCAGACACCTGCGATACCATTTTAATGAAGAAATTCCCCCCATAAATAAAAATAGTCAGAATTTGTGGAAGGAAAAAAAAATCACATTTTATGCCATCAAATCTTTACTCCTATAAAAAGTATTTTACTCCACACCATAGTTATGAAGTCAGCTCAGATAAAAAGGACCACAAGAAAAGTGAGAACATGCTTACTCACCTTTGTCCTTGAACATGTGTGCCAGCATACTGTCGGGCTCTTTATTCACTAAAGTGCTCCTAAGAATTCAGGGAAAAAAATTGATTTCTCCATGTGTCTTTATAAAGAAACATATTTAAGTCAAGAGTATACTTGAGTTCAGCTGTTCTCTCAAAGAGATGCATGCTACAACCTGGTAGGGTAATGCTGGGGAAAAAAATGTGCAGTAAGTTGCCGAAATCTCTTCTAATCTGGCAATTCCTTTGATTCAATGCAGCATTAGTATCTTTTCATTTAAACACTAGCAAGACATTTTATCACAATATTCTTGACCTCATATTAGCTGATGTATTTAAGTTGTTTCTAGAAATACTGCTAATTTCTATGAGCAATCCATGTTTATTACTATATCTAAAAAGCAAATTTTAAAGCTGAATTGATGCTTTACTTATGCTTTCTCTCAAACGAAAGGTTAACTTCATTTAAATTTTTTTCCTAAAAAACTTTCTTAAAATAGTTTCGCATCACATAATATTCTTAAGAAGCATCTGAAAATCTTGTAAAGAAATTGAAGAAAACAGAACATAGTCACTTCACTGTTGTGCCTTTTAAGACACACACACACACACACACACACACACACACACACACACACACCCCTACCTTGTTGTTGTAAAGTATCGCCCTCCTACATTTAATGTTAGCCAGTCTGTGTGGGATCCTAGTAATCCTCCAGGTGGTTTAGAATCTGTCTGAGGATCTAAAGATGACATGTAAAAAATAACAGAACTACTAAGATTGAAGATTCTGGAAAGACAATGAAGTAATTTCTCAGCAAAGCCCCACAAGAATCTATCAAAGTACCCAAACAGCCACAACAATGCAACCAAAGAAAAAGCCTACTAAACTGCTTGACTAAGGGAAGAAAAGTCCTTTGGTGAAGAAGTATAGTCACCTAAGACCAGATTTTTTGTTTTGTTTTGTTTTGTTTTTCAAGACAGGGTTTCTCTGTGTTGCCCTGGCTGTCCTAGAACTTAGTCTGTAGACCACACTGGCCTCGAACTCACAGATACGCCTGCTTCTGCCTCCCAAGTGCTGGGATTAAAGGCGTGCACCACCATGCCCAGCTAAGACCAGACTTTTTTGATGCCGTACTTTATGTCAGAACAAATACCCCAAATAAGAAAAGTGTGGATCAACAATTTTCTCAAAGGCTTTATTATAAACTGATATAAATGCATATATTTAAAGTTTATAATTTGATAAACTTTGAAGTGATTCAACATCTGATTTTCAAGTACAGAGCCATAAACTGTTAGATGCTGGAGCAAAATGGTCTCAAAGACTCTGAGAAGAATCTACTCGAGTTAAGTTTCAGACAATCAAGCACTGGAGAGAATGATATAAGCCCTGAAGGCAAGCATCAAGTATCCTTGGAGAAGGAAATGTCAGTACAGCTTAGGAAGAAAAGACAGTATACAATGGATGTACCTTCTGACAATATGGAAATATAACCATCTTTAACAAAAAGAAGGCAAGAGGCTATACAAAAAAACCTTAAGCTGTTGGCAGATCGTATTGGTATTGAAAATTATGATTATTCCTCTGAAATTTTTACGTGGTTTTTGAGTGGGATGGAGTAGATGAACAACAACATGACATTGTAATTCCATCACTCTCTGTATTTTTGGAAATCAGGGTTACTGATATGGAAGGAAGGACACAAAGTCAAGACAGAAGAGGGTAAGTAAAAACCTTCTACACCTGGATATATCCTGAAAGATTTAGTATGAACCCATGAGCTAGATCATATTACATGACATAAACATATCATCTTATAATATATGATAAACTTTATAGCATATATTATATAGCATAACATGTAAATTTTATCTCTAGCTACTTATATACATCCAACTCTAACCATCAAAAGATCTTTTAACAATGACAAACCAGACTGCATCTTGAACATGACATCAAGTCAAAACCATAATGTTTCAAGTCTGTGACAAAAAGAGGTAGATGAATACCTGTTACACTAGAGAGTGAAGAGACCATAAAGACTAACAAGGGTAAGTTTAAAGACAATAGGTTGTCACTGGCAGATGACACACTTGGGGCAGCGATACATGCATAGAATAAAAACCTATCAAATATTCTATAGTTTAAGAAGTCTCAGGAGAGGGCCAGTCCTGCAGACCCACAGCTGCAGAATCTCCAACACAGGATAACAACAGGATATCCCAGAGGAATCCCAGTGAGGGCCCAGCATCAATAGTGTAGTAGAAACCAGAGGCCTCGAATCAGACCAATGTCTCTTTGCAATGACCACTGGGAAGTAAGGATATGTGGACAAAGGGGTTTACTGTGTGACTCACTGTGTCACACTGCAGCTTCCATGACAACATTTTTCCTTTTCTCTTTTTTTCTCTTAAGTTTTTATTTTGGTGAGGGGGTTGCAAGGGCAGAGGGTGATTTGAAGGGACGGGGAAATGAATGGGATCGAGATGCATGATGTGAAAGACACAAAGAATTAATAAAGTTTAAAAAAAAGTCACAAGAATAAACAAAAATCCTAGTAGAATTTTTTTTTGTTACTATTTTTTTCCCTCTGGCTTTAGGGGATTGAACTCAGGCCTCCATACATAGCAGACACTGGTCCTATCACTGAACTAAACCCCAGTCTAACTATTTATTACTTGATGAATGACTTTTTATTGCTAGTATGCAATGAATCAATCAAGTAACCACTTCCTGTCAGGCCAATGGATATAGGATGATGGTGAAAAGATTTGCTCACAGTTTAAGGGGGAGACAGAGAGGCTACATGTTTATTTTGTGGTTGTTTCTTTTGAGACAAGAATCTCATCACAATGTAGCCTCAGCTGGCCTGGAACTCACTATGTAGATAAGGCTGTCCTGGAACTCACAGAGATGCACCTGCCTCTGCTTCCTAACTGCTGGGATTGAAGGCGAGCCACCACCATGCCCAGCACAGTTACTTTTAATGTGGCTACTACCTAAAACATAGCCTCTAGGAATCCCCTTTACTCATCAAATAAAATGACTGTGATGTAAAAGCACTTAACCACACATGCATGGAAAAGCATTGTTAAAGAATATTTGCTTACTTATGTATTAGGTCTTTTCTTTTGAGATATTCAACTATATGAGTTTTCTTCCATATGAAAGGATAATGGCTGAAGCCAAGTTGTTTTCATTGTTAAGATCTGATCAGCAGTAAAGGACTGTCAAACACTATGCAAGGAATACATGGTTACAAGTAAGGAATATACTAAGAGAAGTTCTAGTAATCACTATCAAAGACAATTTTTAAACATCTGTTTCTAAAATCAAAATTACTTTATCATGTCATAGGTACAAATGCACAAATCTAGCAAATCTTAAAAGCATGTAAAAGGAGAAATACATATATATATATTCTATATACTAGAATATAATTATAATTCAAATTCTAAGTGTAATTTGACATAAACAGAGTGAAGAATAAAAAGAATGTGAAGATCTGAGTTTGATCATCATAATTTTTCCATGTTAAGACACATAGCTCCTTGTAAGTACTTACCATCTCATGTTTTTTACCATGGCAAATAAAACCGGAATATATCAAAGTCACTTACCAATAAATGGTTCTCCTTCACACACAAACAACACATCATCATCCCTGGGAAAACCAAAAGTTAAAAAGCCACAATCAAAATCTAGAAGCACATGAATTAGCTGATGACCATCTGAACTATTCCTCAGAATTATACAGGGAACAGGCTTTGCTACCAATCTACCTATAAGAAAACTGTTTGCAATGCTCTGGTTAACCCTGACTACACTGAAATTCAAACATGATCGATCCTGTGTATCCAAGTATTTTTGAAAGGAAAAAAACAAAACTCACTATCAAATTTTGTGAATGTGGCCTTACATTAATTGAAGAATGTACTATTTTATGTTCAAAAGACATGACTGAAGTCAAGGCAATGTTTGTTTTTATTTTAATTCTTTACCCCTAAATAAATCACTGAAATGCTTTCTCAATAATTAGCAGCTGAGTACTTTAGGAATTAAATAAACTGTCATATTAAATCCTGGAAAAATAAAACCCTAAGCAACTCTGTTATAAACACCTACTCACACTACACATCGACCTTGACTACGTTTAAGTATTTCAGATCACCCACCCTCTTGGATTAGCTGTGCAGTCTCCTCCTCGACCCCCTTTGCACCATTAGTGTAACTCAATGACCAGGGACACTACTGTGAGCCAGAAAACACTGTGCAAGCCTTGGATATTTCTGTCACAGTCACATCCTTCTGTCTTACAGGGATCATTTGGTGGATCAACATAGAAACACATTGGGTCTTTCTTGGGAATAGAATTTATAATTGAAAATTAGGATGATCTATAACATGCAATGATGTTGGCCAATTATCCATGGAAACTGAGATAAAGAAAAAACTAAGAAATTTTAATTTATTTAGATTCACATTTCAATTTGTATTTTCTACTTGCTCACTTTGCCAGCTAATGTTTCTAGATTAGTATGGAAGTTTGTCCTCACAGACAAAGAGCAACCTCTAAATTATGACCCGGATAAGCCCCTTCACATCTCAGGTGCTCAGTTTCCTTATTTGAAATGAAGAGACTAGAACCAATTACTTTCAAAGGAAGTCTGTTACACTGCCCTGGAATTCGGGTGTGGATTCATCTTCACATACAAAGCATCATAGTCTTCACACCGTCAATTAAAAACTCATGCTTTGCCAACCAAATGAGGTAACTCAAGCAAAGCAATCCCATTGCTGGTGTGGTCTCCACCCAGAGTGTCTCCTTTATCAACCTCGTGCTAAATGACTCCCCTTCCCCAAAGCTGTCTCCTCCTTTGAGGAGTGGAGCGAACCTGACACCTATTTCAAGTGATAATCTACCTGAGACACTAAAAAAACAGAATCAGCTTTAAAAAGCAATACCACAGACGACCCCTGGTGTTACCTCCTGTTAGAATTTTAGTAGTCAACATCAGTTCCTTGTGATGTTTCTAATTTTTAAAATTAGTTTAACAATAAACAAGTGCACCTAAGAGATTTTTAAAATTTTAAATTACTATAAAGAAGAAATTCTTAGTGCCATATATGAACAATGCAGACTATCAGTATACCAAGGGTTTTCTATCTGATCAACAGACCTTGAATCCAAGAGATTTAAATTTCAAACAGCTAATTCCAGACAACTGGCCGGCAAAACCCAGCTTTCTTAACAGCAATGAAACTACTGCATAAGTAAAACAGCATAAGAGCAAGAAGCCAACGGCACGCTATTGACAGTTTAAAAAAGGGGAAGCTTACCTGATCAAAGCAATATCATCAATCAGTCCACCTTTCCCATTATATACACTGGTGGCTTTTATGCCAAGTTTACTGCTGGCCACTGAAAGCAAATCAGACAGAGTTCCATATACAGCAACCACCTGTGAACACACCAGATTGATCTGAACAACATATACAATGAATGTCATCACTGACAACATTACAGACCATCATCACACTACATACAGATTAAAACATCAAAAGATCATGGAGATTCTGAGCACTGCCTGTACATAGTTACTTTGTGCCTCCTCCTGTAGAAACTCAAAATGAGAGACTAAGAACCCCAACGAAGAGAGGGAGGAAAGACTGTAGAGTCAGAGGGAATGGAGGACACACGGCCCACCAAATCCACTAAGCAGGGCTCATACGGGCTCATAGAGACTCAAGCAGTAAGCATGGTGCCTCAAGGGTCTACACCAGGTCCTCTGCACATGTTATGGCTGTTAGCCTGGTGTTTTTGTGTGTCTCCTAACTGTGGGAGCAGGTGTCTGAGTCTTGCCTGCTCTTGGGATTCTCTTCCTCCTATTGGCTTGCCTTGTCCAGCCTCAATATGAGGCCTTTCACCTTGTCTTATTGTATCTTGTTTTATCCTGTTTGGTTGTTGTCCGTTGGAGGCCTGCTCTTTTCTGAAGGGAGTGGATTTGGGAAAGGGGGAAGGTGGGAGAGAGCAGGAAGGAGTGGAGGGAGGGGAAACTGGTTGGAATGTATTGTATGAGAGAAGAATCTGTTTTCAATGATGATGATGATAATGATGATGATGATGATGATGATGATGATGATGATGATGATGAAATTGTGGCCAACCAAAACTAATCTAGAATCTTACCGTTCAACACTAATTCTGAAGATAGACTGGGACTTAAATTTAGATTAGCATTTTCTATCTGTCAACTTGTGACAAACCCTATGCTTTGTTGATTTAACTGGTAATGAAAAAAAACGTGATGTCTACCTCAGTTTTATGAGGAAATAAGTTGATGCCTACAGCTTAGCAAAGTGCCTAAGCACCTTAAGTCTTTATTATGTTGTTCTTCTATTATTATTATTCATTTGATGGAATGGCTCATTTTTAGGAATGGTTTTCTGCTGTTTAGTATATTATTCACTACATCAACTATCATAGAGAAAGTAACAACTCCTCATCTCATTAATTTTTCAAAAACTATAATTTTATGAAATCCAGTTTTTAGCATCTAGTATTCTGAATACAATACTGCTGGGTTGTATAATAAGCTGGTGTGTCCTGCAATGAATCAGGCAGGGTCTAATACATAATGATGCATGCGGCTGCATTAGCAGGGGGCTAAGAACGGTCCATACGTGCTCTGGTCAGCTCTAACTGGCTTCCCAGTGGCTGAGATAATCCCTAATGGCAGCATTGTCATCAGGGTCTCTGAACATTAGAAATAAAAACCACAAGTGCAATGCAGAGGGACAAAAACAACCACAGCATGCAAAATGGCTGGGAGAGGAAGAGCACCTCCTCCCCAGAGCTGCAGCCTCATCCTCATCCCTACAGAGCTAGGAATTTTCTAAGTCCTTCCTTTTCTCCTCTTCTGTCTCTTCTGGATTCTGCATGGCTTTCTTTTGCCTGGCATCCCCTCCTTGCCCTGACATCAATGTTCTCTCCATAGTTCTTTCATTTCTGTTGGCATACTATAAAATGAATACAAGACAGAACACATCTACTTAAAGTACGCTCCTAACTTAAATGTGAGATATTAAGATTTTATGTGACTTATTTTTCCAAATCAATCAAATTAAACTGCTGTCCACTTCCATCCGATTGGTTTTTCCTATGCCCTGGTTGTTTTCTAATGAATAGACGGCCACTCACCACACTCCAGTGCCATACTGACAACATGAAGATATTTAAATTTTAATTCAGTAAGCATAATTAAAGGTTTTTAAAATAAGATTTATTTATTTTATTTATGGATGCTTTGTCTGCATGTACATCTATCTGTACAGTAGAAGAGGTCATCTGATCCCATGAGGCTAGTTATAGATGATTGTGAGCTACTGTAGCTGCAGGAAATTGAACTCAGGGCCTCTGAAGGAACGGCCAGTGCTCTTAACCACTGAGCCATCTATCTCTCCAGCCCTGCTTAATTAAAAGTTTTTAAAAGGCAGTTCATTAGCTGGACTACTCATATGTCCAACACTCAGCTGCCCCACAAGCTCATGCTCCCATATTCACCAGCACACATGTGAACTTTCTACAATCACAGTTCTACTGGACAGTGCTGTTCTAAGCAGCAGGGTAAAGCAAACAATGCTGAAACACCTATTTTACTAGGAAACACCAACCTGTAGTAACTAAGTGAAGGGTGGGTCACGGCAGCTCTGGTAGTTTGAATGAAAGTGGCCCCTATAGGCTCATATGCTTGCATGCTTAGTTTCCAGTTAGTGGAACTGTATGAGAAGGACTGGGAGCTGTGACCTTGTTGGAGAAGGTGAGCCACCAGGGGTGGCCTTTGAGATTTTGAAAGCCAGGCCATTCGTAGTGTGCTTCTCTCTGTCTCTTGAGTGCATCTCAAGATGTAAGCTCTCAGCTACTGCTCTAGCACCATGCCTGCCTGCCTGCTGCCACGCTCTCTGCCATGAAGGTCATAAACTCTAACCCTCTAGAATTGTAAGCCCCAAATAAATACCTTCCTTTATAAGTTACCTTGGTCATAGTAGCTAATCACAGCAATAAAAAAGTAATCAAGATAACATGTTCCCTGTTTTCAACTTCCCGTGAAGTTAACTTTGAACATATGACAGATAAACCTCCACAAACTGACTGGTGAAGCCTATTCACAAGATGCTCAAAACCTGATTGGTACTTTTATATTGGCTGGAAAACTAAGGAATCAAGGTATTAATTGAGTTCAACTTTTTAGTATCAATAAATCAGTTTGAACACAGCAGCAACATAATTTATTATTTCATCAATTATTTTCTCTTTCTTCTTTTTCTTTTTTCTTCCCTTTCTTTCCTTTTGTTTGACTGAAACAGGTTCTCATTCTGTAATCCAGGGTGGCTTGAAATTTACTAGGTAGCCTAGGCTGGCTTCAAACTCAGACCAATCTTTCTAGATGCTACACCAATTATTTTCTAACCTTCTACTAAACTTCCCCAGATTAAAAAATAAAGTGTCACCCTAATCTTTGAAATTAAGAAAATGAGTTCTGCATTTGAAATGGAAGACTCTACTAGGCTAAATGTTACATTACTTGCTTCATGGTAAGTCCCAAATATTTCTTGAATGTTGAGTGAAATGTCATTGTTTTCAGGGTTTTGAACTAGGTCACCCCTTTCTGTGTACATCAATTAATATCAAAGTCTTTCATTGGAAGATGAAGTATATGATATAATTGCAATTTGAAAGTGCTATTCATAAAAGGGTTGAAAGTGATTATCTTTTAATAATGGAACTATGACTGACTACTGAGTACTTTTAAACATTGTTTTCCAAATATATTATGAAGAACCTGCATTACTTACACAGGGACAGGGAAATTTTTTAATTTATTTTAAAGCCTCCATGTTATTGATACTAATTTTAGAAATAAAATTTGTAGTTGACAGTCTAATAATTGACAACCAAAAGATCACTAATTAGAGAAAATAGAATTAATCTGAAGAATTGAAGAGTTCTATAAACTTGAAATTTTCCCTTAAGTTGGGCCAATATACTTTTTACTTGGAGAGTTACTCTTAGCATTTGTTCATCAACTTAAAAACAGTTGTACAAACTAGTACCACCAAATAAAATAGGAATTATACTATAATAGTAATATTTAAAACATCTGTATTTTAGGTAAACAAATTAGAAACCAAGTTTTAGAAGTATAGCAATGTAAGCCAGATATGGTGGTGTATACCTTTAATCCAGTACTTGGGAGGCAGAGGCAGAAAGATCTCTGTGAGTTCGAGGCCAGCCTGGTGGTCTAAGGGTGTGCATGCATGTGTGCATGCATGCATGTAATAATGTATGTATGTGAGACACATTGACAAGAATGTGAAACTTCTGAGAAAGTTTAAACACTAGGTATTTATCTTTCTTTTTGACTCTGCTGCAAAAAGGCAATGGAACTCTTTTATCCAAAATATTAGACTCAAATGGCTTGTGGTTTTGGTGTTTTGTTTTTGTTTGTTTGTTTTTTGATACAGGATCTATGTAGCTCTGGCTGTCCTGGAACTCACTGAGATCTCTCTGCCTCTGGCTCCCAAGTACTGGGATCAAAGGAAGTGCTGGGATCAAAGGTGTGTGCCACCATACCCAGCAGGATTTTTTAAAAAGATATTTGCACAAACTTTACTAGTAGAGCACCCTTACTCTGAAATGTCCTTCAATCAGGATTTTAGATTTTAAGATTAGATATGTTCAATGTATGCTAAGCTTATTTCAGTACTGATGCTGTGCCTAAGAAGCCAGGCCCTTATAAAATGAAAGGTTATCTGCTTGAAGAGTGTGCACTTCCTTAAGTGGACCTAAGTCTCCCTGGCACTGCATCTACTGTAAGAAGATCAGCATCTGTGGGGCAGTGGTGGTGCAGCACTCAGAGGCAGAAGCAGACAGGTCTCAGTGAACTCAAGGCCAGCCTGATCTACAGAGTTAAGTTCCAGGACAGCCAGGACTACACAGAGAAACCCTGTCTTGAAAACAAACAAACAGGGTTGGGGATTCAGCTCAGTGGTAGAGCGCTTGCCTAGCAAGCACAAAGCCCTGGGTTCGGTCCTCAGCTCCGGAAAAAGAAAAGAAAACAAAGCGAGCACCAAGAATGTTAGTGTTTTATGGAGTAAACAGAGACGCAAGGCT
Source organism: Peromyscus melanophrys (assembly GCA_902168415.1). NCBI lineage: Eukaryota > Metazoa > Chordata > Mammalia > Rodentia > Cricetidae > Peromyscus > Peromyscus melanophrys. Next base: position 16,816 of record CABHPR010129229.1, read on the forward strand.
ATAAAAATTCACCCTGACTATATTATACTATTCAGATGCAATTCTTTCTTGGTTGGAGAAACCATGATGAGGAAAAGCTACCTGATAGCGGAGGAAGTGACTGCTATAACTGTATGAGCATGGTTAATTTTAATTTGCCTTTAAACACCATTTTCAAATTGTAACCTATTATTTAAGTTTTATTAATTAAACCTGTATGTGCCTTTAAAATATCATGTCTAATATTCTCGCATTTTATTAGTACGAAATGGTTAAATTATGCATACTAATTTATCTAACCAAAGCACCAATAATAATTTAAACCTAAAATGGAGAACTCAATTCACTCTACCTTCAATTTTAATAGAGTTCAAAAGCGAAAATAATTTTACTCCTAAAATAAAATGGTCTAACTACTCTTGAGGTCAAGGACACTATTAAAAATTGAAAATTCTAGCTTGGTGGTGGTGAGGCACGCTTCTGATCCTAGCACAAAGGAGACAGAGACAGGCTGATCTCTGAGTTCGAGGCCAGCCTGGTCTACAGAGTGAGTTCCAGGAGAGTCAGGGCTACACAGAGAAACCTTGTCTCAAAAGAAAAAAAGAAAATTATGACAATATTAAGTGGTGGAAAGAATACAATCAGCAGGAAGATAAGGACTGCTGGTGGGAATATAAGTACCCACAATGACTTCAAAAAAACAATCTGCAATTACCTTCTAAAACTGAACACTTGGTGGGAGGTGGGGAAATAAGGGGGTGGAGGAAGGCTTAACTGAAATCAAGAGTTTGTGAAATAGCTGTATGGAAAGCTATGATCTTGCAACTCAAGTAGAAAGTATTATCAGAGAGGATAGTACACAGGCCACATGAAAGAAGGGGAAGTAGAGGACTCTGCTTAAAGGTTTAATGGGGACAGGAAGGTAGACAGGGCAGAGAAGGGAACAGGAGTGTGTTCACCAAAACTCAAGATTATGAAGAGGTCTTATTAAAAAACTCGTGTGTGTGTGTGTGTGTGTGTGTGTGTGTGTGTGTGTGTGTGAGAGAGAGAGAGAGAGAGAGAGAGAGAGAGAGAGAGAGAGAATATCCTTGTATCCTGCATGGGTGGACAATGCTGCTCCAGAACACATGGGTCATTCATTAAATAGAAATCTCAGTGTCAGGATATGGTATGCCTACCTACTAGTTACCTAGGCCTCAGGGAGGCCCCAGAGGTAACCAAAACAACCATAGGCTATTGCCATCACTCTTGGTTATCCAGCATAATCAGATGGTAAGACTCTACTGCTGAAGATATCACTCATTTTAGATACAGAACATACGAGAAATCAACCTTGACTGACAGAGAAACACTCTCCCTACTGTCTAGCTTACAAAGTACCAAAAGGTGCTATGCAGGATACTGGAGGAAAAAAGACATCAACAGTCTTAATTCAGTGCCTGATCATATAATACAGACTTGCCTGGTAGGATGTGCCCTGGTGTAATAGTGGTGTGACAGTTACAAGAGATAACCAACCACTTTCTGATTGGATATGAGGCTTGCTCTAGAGGAGGGATTTCATGCCTGGTACTATAAATCTGGTCAAAAGCTCACAGGCCTTAGAGAGGAACCTACTGCTGTTATGTTAAATTTTCAGGCTGTCAAACTGAGTTATAAATATTTATGTTTATACTCATAGATTAATGTTGCTCAACGTTGGTCAAGGAAGCTTCTTTTTTGCAGTGGGTAACAGTTAATAGAGAGAATCAAAGTGCGAAGTGTAAGTGACTGTGAGTACTCAGTTGTGGGTGAATCATCGAAATTACCCCCCACACCTACACCCACATCTTAGGAAGCATCTAGGAATAGTGGGAAGAGAGAATGTAAGAGCTAGCAAATGAGGAGGAGCGCTGAGAAATGCTTGACTTCTGGACATAACCGTTGCACACATCAACTCACAGTAGCTATAGTTACCTGCAAAAGACCTGTACCATCATATCAAGCCTGTCAAAATTTCAACATGAATGGGGTGAGGCCTTGGTGGAGCAGCTATTGGCAGTTTAGGCTGCCGAGGGAGGTAGAGTCACTTTACTTTAAGGACATGGTTAGGGGTAAGTTGTCCATACTCAAGTGGATGGTCCCATAACCACGTGCATATAAGCAGCATTTACTGGACTCAGGGGGCTACTTTTTAAAATATATATCTGGAGGGGGGTTGTATGTGAGTGTAGGTGTCTGTGGAAACCAGGGGCATTTGATGCCCTGGAGTTGAAGTTATAAGGCTGTTGTGAGCTACCTGACGTGGGTACTGGGATTCAAACTCCAGTCCTCTACAGGTAGTAAGTACTCTTAAGTCCTGAGCCAACTCTCCAGAAATGGGGAAGGAAAGGGTGAAGGGGGAGGAGGACAGGTGGTTCTCAAATTACAGCCCCAAACCTGTAATGTAAGAATCACGGAGAACTGTGATAGAATGCTATATGCCAGCCTCACTCAGACCTGCTGGGGTTGGAGGACAGCGCTGTTCTTTAAGTCTCCGCAGTGGTTCTGTGCCTGAAGCACTGTAGGAGTGTTCTTTATGCTAGAGTACACATACAGAAGTATAGGTGATATAAGTCTGTTGACAGGAGAATGGGTAATTGTGCTAATATTTTACATACGGACTTCACGAATGCATTAAAAAGGCAGATGTCGCCACTAACTGATAGAAATATGAAATGCAAAATTCAAGTTTGGAAAGACTAGGAAAGCAGCAAAGAGAAACAAAATTAATGACTTGTAGGATTTTCCTTTCATTTTGATGTACATCAATATTTTATATTGCAATGTTCTGTATACATCAAATACATTAAGAAACAAACAAGCTCGCCAGGCAGTGATGACGCACACCTTTAATCCCAGCACTCGGGAGGCAGAGCCAGGCAGATCTCTGTGAGTTTGAGGCCAACCTGGTCTACAGAGTGAGTTCCAGGAAAGGAGCAAAGCTACACAGAGAAACCCTGTCTTGAAAAAACAAAAAAAGAATGCCAAGCTCTTACTGAGGTTTGGATTCCAAGAGTCAGATTTTTACCTCTAACAATGTAATGAGTTGCAGTCTGAGTATATGATACCAACCACACAAATCTGACTTGATATCAAAGATAGAAGGGAAGCTCTTTCTTGGACTAAGAATGCAAACGTCAGTACAGAATACAGGTTATTTCCTGTAGCTGCTGCATTTGGCATGGAGGGTCACACTCAAACAGTACTTGGTAAGTGGTAGCTGAATGAATGAATGCTGTTTACAAAAAGCCGATGATCTACCCAACTCGTTATTGGTGGCACTAATACAAGGTTGCTCAGGCCACATGTCTTATTTAGATGTCAGAATCCTCATTTCATGTTCTTAATACTACCCTTTACAGGGAAAAAATAGTAAAGAGATCAAAGGAAATGGGGAAGCATATGGAGCAAAGATGGACGGTGTAGGCACAGCTGACCTTTCTGGAGCCAATAACAGCCCCCTCCTCCCTATGATTCAAATGTCAATGTTTGGGGAGTATAGTCCTCAAAGCCCATCAGTGGAAGAGTTTTGGGCTCGTGCTCAATCAGTTGTGTATTTATTTAATTGTAAACAGTGTGCCACTGTCAGGAATGTTTTTCTAAATGATATGATTTTTATTTACTCAGGACAAACTGGCCAGCAGGGACCTTTTAAATATTTATCCTTAATTTCAGTGAGATTCTGCTAAATATAAGGTTGCCTTCAAACAATAAAGGTTTTTATTCTTTTTCACGTGTGTGTGTTCAGGTGTGTAGGCACCTGTGTGTGTTCAGGTGTGTATGCACCTGTGTACACATGCGTGTTGAGGCCCGAAGGTGACTTGAGGAGTCTTTTTCCCGTGTTCTTCACCTATTATTCATTGAAGCAGGGTCTCTCAACTGATCCTTGAGTTTGGCACCATGGGCAGCAAAGCTAACCAGCTTTCTCCAGAGAGCCCTCATCTTTGCCTTCAGGGGCTGGAAGTCCTGGTGGACTACCTACCATAGCCACCTAACATCTGCCTCTCAGGATCCCAACTCTGTTCATCACACAAGCTGCTTGTGCAATGCTTTTAACCTCCTGGCCTTGAACACACAGGGATCACCTGGCTCTGCTTCCCGAGTGCTGGGATTAAAGGTGCGCGCCACGGCTGCCTGGCAACCTCTAAAAGTTTTTAAAAACTAAGACAAAGTAAAAAAAAAATCCCAAAGACCATTTGCCGGCATGTACAGGAAAATCCATTTTTTTCAAGTCTTAGTAATTAAAATGACCTCATCATACCACCAGCCAGTCAAAGAACCATATACCCCAAGGAAGAAGCTAACTATTAATAGCAATGATTAAGGGAAACTTCAAATAATTTTCTTAAAACATGGCACTCTTTGGCTTCTGAGAGCCTTTTATTATTGTTGTTGTTATTATTACTATTTTAACTTTACAGCTAATGCCAGGAAAAGCAGTCAGCTTTGCCACTTTCTCAGTGTTTACTGTGCTTGCATAATTAATACTGGCTTCAATCTGCAGTTTCTTTGAGGTAATCTTGTGAAGTCACTCGGCATAGTTGATGGCTTATTCAGTTCAGACGGAATGATGTCAATCTCCAATGTACTTAGAGACGTCTATATATCATGTGTCAAACAGAACCAACCAGTGCTGGCTATCAACCTACTTACATGTGCAGGCCTCTGTTCTGGAAGAAAACAAGACCAGCTCGACAAGTTCAGTGACTAAAGGCCCGCATGCTTTTCCACATTAGAAAGGCCACATTTTAAAATTATTTTGTTTTTAAATAAAAACAAAAATAATATACATTCCTTCCTAAATCCCAATGGGTCATCTTATACCCTCCATGGTATTTCATTTCACTTAGGAGAAACCAGCTCTTTCATCAACATTAAGAGCACTTATCAGTTACACAAACAGAAAA
>CABHPR010129230.1:0-15505 GCA_902168415.1 Peromyscus melanophrys
TTTTTTTTTTTAATGTAACAGATGCGATATTTGATAGCCTACTCAGACAAGCAAAGATGCTTTCACAAATATGATAAAGATACAAAGTTCTAGGTGATCAGCAGCAAGTAAATTCCTATCACCAAAACTCACATATGAAGATTGCACTCATCACAGAAAAAGTTCCAAATCAAGGAGGAAGTTGTAGAGTCCCATAGCCTCTAAAAACACCACTCAAAAGAGGCGAAGAAGATCATTCAATTGTGGTAAAGGGTTGAGTCATCAAGAGAACAGTAAGAACTACAGACATACATACATGCAACAACAGAGCATCTGAGAGCTGAAAGGAGACATACTGCAACCCAAGAAACACACAGCACTTTACAGGCCACCCAAAGTCAACAAGGAAACATCTGACATGAACTCCACTTGGGGCAAGTGCCTCCAAGTCATACGCTGAACATCACACCAATACCTACAGAGTAGATTTTCTTCTGAAGGATAGACAGGAAATTTGCAGGCTGCATCATATATTAGGTTATACTATAGCTTTGGGGGTTTTGTTGTTGTTGTTTGAGGGTTTTGGGGGTGGGCAGGGTCTCACTATGTAGCCTTGGCTGGCCTCAAGTTCACTATGTAGATCAGAGAGCTCCAGGTCCCTGTGCTTCCCAAGTGCTGAGATTAAAGGTGTGCAGCACCATATCTGGTACACTGTAAGTTTTAACAAATTTAAGAAGACTGAAACCATATCAAATATTTTTCAGCCACAATTATGTGAAACTAGAAGTCAAGTAACAGAAAGGAATCAAGGAAAATTAACAAATAGGTGGAAATTAAACAATATTTTCCTGAACAACTATTGGGTCAAGGAGAAACTTAAAACACATCATCAGGTAAATGAAAATGGAAATACGACATACTTCATGGTTGCAGTAAAACAGCCCTGAGAACAAAGCTTCCAGCATACTTGTTGACATCAAAAGGGATCTCAAATAAACAACATGCTATGTTTCAAATAACTGTTGTCAAGCACAAAAGAAACTCAAGATTAGCAGAAGGGAGAAAATAACAAAAACCAGACAAGAAAAAAATGAAGTAGAAAATCATGCAAAAAAACAATGAAAATAAAATTTGAGTTTTTAAAAACATAATCAAAATCAATAGACCTTATGCTAGAATAAGAAAAGGAGGTAAAAGACTCAAATAGGCAAAATCAGAAATGAAAGATGAGACGTTACCACTGATGAGACTACACAAAAGGTCCTCAGAGTCAGCCGTGAGGAGCAAGTGGTACACAGGAGACTACACAACTTGGAGACACAGCCCAGCTACTTGAAACAAACAAACATGACCAAATGATGAAAACTCAGTAGTGTGAAGACACTGGCAATGGACAGGACTGACTGCATAATTAAGGAAAGGCCACGACCAGAGGGCGTCACATTTAAAGGGAATACCACCACTGCCACTGTGCGAAGCATCGCCCCATACCAGAGCCAAGACACTACCAGAAGACCAGAAACCAATTTCACTGCTGAACATAGACTGGAAACTTCTAACAAAGTAACGGCAGCAGGGAGGAGGAGAGATGGCTGGGCAGTTAAAAGCACTTGATGCTCTTGCAGAGGACCCTGGTTTAATTCTCAGAGCCACATGGCAGCTCGCAATCATTGGTAGCTCCAATTACAGAGCATCGGACTCTTTCTTCTGGTCTTCACAGGTACCAGGCACAAAGGCAGTGCAGTTACAGACAAGCAGACAAAACATGCATACACATAGAATAAATAAGCCTTTTAAATCAGCAAGAGTACACTAAAATGCCAGCATACACATTCTACACGGTCGAGCGAGAGTCATCCCGTAATGAACGCAGCCACGGTTTCGCATATGCAGATCAACAGATGTAAGAGACCACATCAGCAGAGTGAAGGCCAAAACAATATGGTCATCTCAACAGATGAAGAAGAGACATTGAAGTGTTACCTTCTGTTCTGGTAACTCTCTACAAATTAGGTGTCGAAGGAATGTTCCATGTGATAAAAAGCCATGTGTGGTGAATTCATAACACACACACTACACGGTGAGAAGCTGAAGACTTCTCTATGAGCAGAAACAAGACAAGAATGCTTAGTAGGCACTACTATTTATCCTCATACTTAAAGTCCTAGCCAGAATAATTAGCCAGGAAATAGAAATAACAGCCATTAAGTAGGAAAATAAACATGTGAAACCAGCTGTTTCATGAGCAGATGGCTTTACACACAGGAAAGCCTTCACACTCCACTATCTCACTATTGGAACTGATACATGGATTTGGGAAAGTGGCGGGACACATGTCAACCAACAAAATCAGCAGTATTTCCAAATGTTAACAATGTAGTGTCTGAAAAGGAAGTTACGAAAACAGCCCTTTTATAATAGCATCAAAAAATACTTAGAGTACTTATGACCCAGGAAGTGAGACACTATATAGTGAACACTAGAAAATGGTGATTGAAACAACTGAGGATATCACTAATAAGTAAAAGGATATCCCATGTTGGAAGAATTAAATGTGTATAAGATCCAAAGCAGATTCAATGCAAACATATAAACATATCAATGACATTCTTCAGAGAACTAAAAAAATATAGTTCTAAAATCTGTATGGAATAAAAAAGACACCGAATGGCCAAAGCTACTGAGTAAAAAGAACAAAGCTAGAGACATCACATTACTGTATTTTAAAATACAATACTAAGCCACAGTCATAAAAATGGCCTGGTGCTGGCGTAAATTTATAGAAACAACAGCCTGTGGGATCAACCTGGGATAAATAAGCCTACACAGCAATGGTCAAATGATTTTTTTCCACAAAAATGCCAAGAACATACAATAGGGGAAAAACAGTGTCTTCATATGGCTTTGAGAAAACGTACATTCACATACAGCAGAATGAAAGTGTATCCTTAACTAACTCCTGTACAAGAATTAGCTCAAAATCAATTAAGGATTTAAACTTGAGATCTGAAACTGCAAAATATCTAGAAAAAAGCACAGGGGGAGACATAGTATGAAAACACACCGTAATCCCAGCACCTGGGAGTCTAAGGTAGGAGGTTATGAGTCTGATGCCTGCTTAGGCTAATTCAAGGCAAGCTTGAGCTACATAGTGAGACTCTATTTCAAAAGTAGGCAAGGCTGCAGATGAAATTCAGTAGTAGAATCATATGCAAAGCTATGAGTTTGAGCTCCACCACACATACACATGCACAGAAGCAAGCGCAAGCGCGCGCGCACACACACACACACACACACACACACACACACACACACACACACACAATTTGTCTAAGACAAATAAAAACAAAGACAAAAAAAACTGCCTAAGTACATACATAGAAGACTATCAACAAATATGTATTAGGAGGAAGATTAATGGGTGATTTGCTTTCTAGACAGCATTTATTGAGTACAATCTATATACTAGGAATCATTTAAGCAACTGGTATTGAAAAACAAGGATTCATCACTGTGTGGAGCTTACATCCCAGTGAGAGACTGAAATAAACAAGAAAGCTAATGAGCAACTGAACTGTAAAGTAAGTGAGATGGAATGATTGCTGGGCAAAAAGGAAACAGGGAGCGGGTTTGAGGCTGGGGAATGGCTGAGTTGGCAGCATGGCAGTACACTGGGCAGTCTGGACAGCAGTGACATGAGACAGTGGCACTTACTTTGAGCTTGCATCCTTCATTCTGACACAGCTTCCTGACAAGAGCTCCAATGATGATCATAACTGTTTCTCTGATGTCATTGCTTGCAAACGAACCTTTGAACTTACTCTGTGGCCAAGCAGAGATCAAATAATAGGTTATCAGAACACTTCAGCATTCCAAAGGGGCACTTTCAGTTAACAAAGTAACAAACACCTAGGAAAATGATTTTGTGTTTCTAGACAACAAATTCAGAATTTATTTTTGAGACACTTAGAAACTTATGGTCTAGTTTTGCACAAAGGATTACTAGAATGCCTGATCCCAGGTGATCTAGTCCATCTGTGAACCCTTCAGGGTTCAGGGATTTGATTATTTAGGTTAGTCTAGTCTTTATATGAACCAGGGACATCAATGTGTATGTAGAAACAGCATGAAGTTTTTTGAAGTCAAAGTAATTCTAATTGTTTATTGAAGCATCACATAGACTCTCCATTCCAGTATTTTCTTCTTTGCCACATGATAAGATAGGTGGCCATAATCTTCAGGCCGTCATAAAGCATTGGTTGTTCTGGTCACTGGGCCTGCAAAGACCCTAAGTGAGAAGATTTGCTGTGCTGTTAGTGATTAATGCACAGAAAAGAGGCCAGTGAACTCTGAATGTGAATACTAGGAGGGCTCTCTCTTTGGCCTCCTCTCTGATTGGATCCACTTTTAATGCCTGCTTCTGCTTAAGAAGCTTTTTGTTATAGCTGGGCAGTGGTGGTACACACCTTTAATCCCAGTACTCAGGAGGCAGAGGCAGGCGGATCTCTGTGAGTTTGAAGCCAGCCTGGTCTACAGAGTGAGTTCCAGGACATGCTCCAAAGCTACACAGAGAAACCCTGTCTCAAAAAACAAACAAAAAAACAAACAAAAAGAAAGAAAGAAAGAAAGAAAGAAAGAAAGAAAGAAAGAAAGAAAGAAAGAAAGAAAGAAAGAAAGAAAGAAAGGAAGGAAGGAAGGAAGGAAGGAAGAAAGAAAGGAAGGAAGAAAAAACAGAAGAAGAAGAAAAAGAAGCTTTTTGTTTATTATTTTTGATTTTAGCATCCCATGGTCATTATTTTCACAGCATCCCTGACTTACAAGGAGGGCTCGAAGCAGTTCTTCATCAGGGTGGGAGGCAAATCCACAGGCATAGAGGAACCTCTCCTGGAGAACAATGCTGCTGTCACTTTTGAAATCCAAAAAGTCCAGGATGGCTTCCAGTGAGTCTGGAGTCTGGGCAGAAGTGACAGCATCCACCAGCTGAGGGCTGTAAACCAGGCGTCACGTCAGACATCAGGACTTCCAATGACATTACTACAAATCTCTGGCACTCACCCATTAATGTGAGCTTCCTAAAGAAGTAGTTTCCCTTTGAACAAAAAATATGAATAATACATTCTCCAAAGCCCTCTCCATTCTCCTTAGACCTCTCTAGTTCTCTCTCTTTTCTCAGAACACACAAACTACTACACAATACTTGCCTAACAAAACACAATTTCAAGATTTCTAAGTTAAAATTACATAAATAAAATCATAAACTAGGCTCAAAATATTTTCTATATGAGCAATACATAGAATCTGAAGTCCCAAATTGAATACTTTTCCCTAATTAGATCTGTAAATATACATATTTCTCAAACGCCTAGTTTAACTCAGCACCATTATTGATAGAAAATGGATAATTATTTTAACTTCATATGTAAGAGAGAAGTTTTTTCCCTTTAAAAATAAAAAAGACACTATGGTATAGCTCTATTTTATCCACAACAAACGTGTTATTGTCTTCCATGGAGAGATTCTAGTTAAAAACTAGTCATAAAAAATATCATTGGTTAGTTGAGTCTGGGCATGATAAAATTTTTAACTGATTTTTCACACTAATGAACATATGAATGAATATGAATATAAATAATGAATATAAATACTACATGCTGAGCTCACACTCATAGTGGCTCAGTCCTGTAATCCTAACACTAAGGAGGCTGAGGCAGGAGGATCAACCCAGGTTCAAGGCCAGCCTGGGCTACATAGTAAATTTCAGGATAGCCTGGACTACAGAGCAAAATTTTGTCTCAAAATATATCAAACAAACAAAATTGATTAATAGCTTGAGAACACAATTCCATAGAAGCGAGCCAACCCCCGTTTCAGAGCATGATTATAAACCCGAGCCTGTACTAATTTAGACTCATGGACACAGAACAATCATCATGAGAATCAGTGTGAAACTGATGTACTTCTGGCCAAGTGAGCATTGTTACTGAACTGTGGCACAGCAGTTAGAGAGTGCAGACCAGCAGAAGGAGGTAGGATAGAAGATTGAGAGGGATCCTTCTTATATAACAAAAAACAGGGTTAGAGATATGGCTCAGTGATTTAGGGCACTGCTGCTCTTGCAGAAGGACCAGGTTCAATTCCTAGCACCCATATGGCAGCTCACAATAAGCTGTGACTCCAGTTTCAGGGGATCTAATACCCTCTTCTGACCTCCAGGGGCAGCAGGCATGCACGATATGCATACATACATGTAACAGTGTTCAAACACATAAAGTAAATTGATTTAAAAAATAATTAAAAGACAGTAACAGTGTAAGAACATTTTCCTGACAGATGACCCCGAGCAACAATGGGGGCTTACAGCACTTCTTTCTTCTCTGACTTCAGAATCTGGAGGATCTCTTCTCTCCTTGCAGTCCTGAGGTGCTGAATGAAGGCCAGGAAGCTGCTGACAGCCTTGGCATTGGACAAGTTTTCAGGCTCCAGGTGTGTTCTGATAGACTGCCAGTGCTCCGCCAGCTGCAAAACACGGCACAGTGCATCCCCCTTCATTCTGAGCTCACAATTTGCAAAGGGAGCTGTTCTCCACAATACAGTGTCACCTAGATCATATGAAGCTAGACGCAAATACAGCAGCCTGCTTCCCCTGGGGGCCATGCCTCCACAGTACCATTTTGTCTGCTAGTGCTGAACTTGAAGGACCTGGGACAATAGCCAACCGACATTTGGATGTGTCGGTCCCCCAATGACTGTTGTCATAACTCCATCTGAGGCCAGGCTTTGAGCACACTAGTGAAGGTGTGCAGAACTTTAATTAACAGCAGGGTATCTGGTATTCGGGAGGGGCAAAGTGAGATCTACTGCAGAGGTGCACCCATTTTCTAACTTACTTGAACCTCACTGAAAATCAACTTTTCAAATAGTTTGAGCTCCCTACTCTTCTTAAAGTATTTTTTGTGTGAAGTCCAACGTCATGCTGTTATTGGGATACGAACTGTTCAGAGACTGTATCTATGCTTAATGGGTAGTATTGAGAGAAAGGTCATTTTCTCACATATTATAGTTATCATACAATGGTTTTGAAAATATAATAATTCGCCAGGCGTTGGTGGCGCACGCCTTTAATCCCAGCACTCGGGAGGCAGAGCCAGGCGGATCTCTGTGAGTTCGAGGCCAGCCTGGGCTACCAAGTGAGCTCCAGGAAAGGCGCAAAGCTACAGAGAAACCCTGTCTCGAAAAACCAAAAAAAATATATATATATATAATAATTCTAGTCAGCGGCATCTTTCAGCTTTGAAACAAGCCAATAACTTAACTTCTCCACTTCAGTATTTTTTTTTAACCTCATTGCATAGGATGTTACAATCTATCAGTGACTGTTAACTCAACTGTGTGGTAAATCACCTGCTATCTGTAGTAAAACGATTGATTCCTTTATAGAATTAGCTGACGTTTTTACTGCAGAAAAAGAGAGAGAGAGGAAGGAAGGGAGAGAGGGAGGGAGGGAGGGAGGGAGGGAGGGAGGGAGGGAGGGAGGGAGGGAGGGAAAGGAGAAAGGAAGGAAGGGAAGAAGGAAGGAGGGAGGGAGGGAGGGGAGGGGAGGGAAGGAGGGAGGGAAGGAGGGAGGGAGGGAGGGCAGGCGGGAGGGGTGATGGGCAATTACAATCCAGCATCAGAGCCGAGTTTGCTCACACTTACAGAAGGGCATCCTTTGCAGGCTTGCTGGAGGACCTGCCCCACTATGGGAATGGCTGTGTACTTGGAATCAAGTGCTTTAATTACACCCGCAACTTGCTTCCCGGGTATCATCCTTGGACCCGCTTCAGTCGTCTTCAGCTCCAGTTTCTGCCTGTGCGACACCAAATGGCAACAGCACATTATAAGAAGGGATGTTTGTATGTGAGAGAGAGGAAACAACACAAAAACGGCAATTATTTCAGCAAGTAAAAAACCAACTGACTCACTCCATCTACACTCAGGCTGCAGAATCTCCAGGGACACCTTAAACCCCAACAAAATTATGTACTTTTTCTAGTGTAACTGTCTTATTCAAAGGCTTGGAAGTTTAAGTCTAGACTTTCAAAATATCATGCCAAGAGAAAATTTGCCTGGGTGCTGAACAAGACATGGGATGTCAGCCCTTCTGAGTTTAGACCTGCTTTCTGAAAATCATGTTCAAGGCAATCATGTGTCATTTGTTAGCCAACACAGTCGGCAAAGCTTATTTTCCAGAAAATGGTCTCAGTAGTGATTTTTTTCTGATATGCTCTCCTAGAAATTTGTCTGTCATCAAAAGATGGGAAAAACTAGTATTTTGTATACATAACTAGATTGTGTGAAAAATGAAGATGAACAGGTTGAATTCAATTTTTTCAAGGAATTCAGTTAAAATAAAGAATCCATGTGTGCATGCATACACAGGCACACACACACACATGCACACACACACACACACACACACACCTATTTACAAGTCACATACAATAATATATAGAAGAAAAAGTTGAACATAATAATATATGAAGGAAAATAAGAATTCTGGCATTGTCTTACTTTGATACTATTGTTCCTGCAATGCTTTGTAGGAAGTTTAAGGCAAAAGCCCTTGTCTCTTCGGCAAGCACAGCTGTGACAAAGCTGTCCTCTATCTTATAGGTGGTGACAGATGTGGCTTTTGAACTGACACCCAACACCTGCATAAGTAAAGACATAGGTGAATAAGTAGAAAGTAATTATTCTTAATCTTTAATTGAGTCAAACAGCAGCTCCCTCTCGATTTTCCACAGAGTGTCTCTTTGACACCGTTGCCCATCACCCACGCCCACAACACATTTAAATATCGATTCATTTGGCACATGTGAAAATATAACCTAAACTAAAAATGATAAATGTCTGCAAGTTACATTGCTTTGTTCTTTTCTACGATTTAAATCTCTATAGAACGGCATTATCGAATGCCCCAAAGAAAGCAGTATCTGCTGTACGTACCTGATTCAGTGTTGTAAACCCAGACCTCTCGATTTTGCATGTATCCAGGGCCTTCATTTTGATCACTTTGTCTTGCTGAGCCTGGTAGGTCACTTTACAATCCCCAGAGATATCTACCTGGAGCAGGAAGTAAGAGCAAAATGCTTGGGATGTCGTGTGGACCATCTGTGTTCTCCCAGAAAGAGGCTTGATTCCTGGGCTCCTAATATACCATGGCAGAACCCCACCCCACCCCAGGAGGACAAAACAAAAGGACAGAAATCCTGGAAGGCTCCTACAGGACGCTGACTCTCACTTTCTTTCGTTGAGTCTTAAAACACCTCCTCAGCTGTCCCAGGAACCATGGGCAATTCCTACTTCTCTCTGAGTTTAGGATTTGGACAAACTGCCTGACCATAACTGAAATCTCTGGTCATATGGGTAATTATCTAGGGAGGGGGAGGTGTTTTTAAAGGCTGTAGCAAGATGGTGTGTGACTTTAACAAAGAAATATGGTCATAAATTCTTGAAACTCGTGGGATTAACTAAATTCATTGCCATTCATAATAAAAAAAAATGAGTTTAGACGAAAACATCTCAATACAGACTCTGCTCCGCTCCTCCGAGCTTTCCCCTTGGGCCCGAGCTGGCACCACACCTGCTGCTGTGTTAGCAAGCAGTCCAGTCGCATTCCCCCGGCCCCACCCATGGGCTGGATGAACTAAGACCAGGAAAACGGTGTACAGCTTGACTCAGATGTGATAGCTGGAGACCTATTAATTCTCTAACTCGTTTCTATTTCTTTACTGAATTAGGAGACTTGGGGTAAAGTAGTGATTCTGCACACTGACACTGCATTTCAAATATCTGAGATTATTAAACTGCAGATGCTCAGCTCTTTGCTTGTCTATAATTTCAGCATCCTTGGGATAAATCCAGGGAACGTATTTTTAATATGCTCCCCATAAGGCAGCAGGACAGAGACACCTAAAAACCATTGGATCCCCCAAAGTTTTCTGCATATATAACAATTATCTAAAGTCCCTTTAATATAATTGGTTATAATTCCTTAACTCTGTTTTTAATCAATAAATAATTTCATATGTAAATGAGATCTGACTACCTAACTTAAGTCAACTTTTCTAAAACAGAAGAGTGCTTTTAATTTTCTGTGGAATTTCAACAGGCAGAAATTCTTACAAACAGTTTTGATATGCTTATTGACAAGATGCTGATTGACTTATTTATTGGCCTACTTATTGATTTTGTAGTACCGGGGCTTGAACTGCCTCATGAATGCTCAACAAGCTCTCTACTACTGATCCATTTCCCCAGCCCTTCTTAGATTTTATTATTGCTTGGGAGGTATATGTGTGTTATGTACGTGTATGTGATAAATGCATGTGTGCACACCTGTGTGCATGTATGTACACCTGTCTGTACATGTGTACACATCCATATGCATACATGTAGGCCATACCTAGAGGGCATAAGGTGTTTTCCTCCATCACTTTTTGCCTTATTCCCTTGAGACCAGTTCTCTCACTGAAACTTAAGCTCACCATTTGGGTTAGCAGGGCTGGCCAGTGAACTCTCAGAATTCACCTGTCTCTGTCTGCTACACAGGGTACTAGCACACAAGTGCATACCCAGCTTTTATGAGGGTGGTGGAGATCTGGTGGTTTTCATTAAGTTATCCAGGACCTTTGCCTAAAGTCTGGTCTTAGCTCCCAAGTAGCTGAGATTACAGGTGAGCACTCCTTCCCCTCACCAAGATGCTGAATTCTTAGAATTATCACTAAGTACCTCGTTGATGGTTCCGGAGCTTAACTGCATCTGGAATAAGCTAGCCAAGCCTCTCTTGAGATTTTCTATGCCCACGGGCTCATTTTCATAGGAGTAGAATTCTTTGACCTAAAGGGAAAGAGGAACAAAAATGAAGCAATGGTCCATTGTTTATCAGATCTGGAGGGCCGGGTTCTCACCTCTACTGATGGTGTGAGATACTGTCAGCATAAAGCTGTGATTTCTTTCTTGTGAAAAGAAGCAGGTTTTATTTCTAAGAAGCTAGGCCATCAGGAAACGGGACTTAGGAGCTGAAAATGATGGTTCAGAACATGATGGTCATTACAGAGTGGGGAATTTCTGTGAAAACCAGGGCTGGGCAAGGAAGAATAACTAGAGCATTCCTTTCGTTCACATCACACACTTTTCTCTTATAATTCTGCTTGAAACACAAACTAATGAATGAAAGGTTGTTAGAAGAGAATGACAATCACCACAAATGGCAATTCAGATTCCTGAAACGGCTCTGACAGCACCCAGGTTCACCCATGAATAGAACCCAGATGGTCCAAGTGTTCCCTGAGCATCGCTGCTGCTCTGGGTAGAAGAAGTGCAGAGGGTGGAGGACTGGCAGGCTTGTTTGCACTGCACAGCCTGCCCATGACTACTGGTTATGGTTCTCATGAGAAGGCAGGGAAGAGTGATTTGGCAGGAGTAGGAAGTGACTTGGCTCTGTTTTATCCTTGACATTTATTGGCACTGTATCTTTTATCATTTTAATGAGTCAGCCCATCTTTAAGAACCAGCGCAAAAAAGTGAAGAGATGTGTTTAGAGGACAGCTTATTGTTTTCACCTTGGATTGACTTCAAGCACATCACACGGTTTAGAAGCAGAGGGCAGACACGCCCTCCCTGTAAAAATGACTATGGTCTACACAAGCTGGGGCAGAGCATTTCTGTCCCCCAAATTCCCAACGCTTTCCTATTTCTCAAAAACCAACCAAACAAACATAGAATTTAAAGTTCAGTAATGTGGTGAATTTAATTAATACTAATCTGAATAATTCAGCCTACCTAAAAATTTCTCTTGTCTTAGGAGATAATATTGTGCCTGAATCAGCTTTCCAAGTGCCTCAACTCTCTATTTTTACTTCCTAGACATACTCTGCCTAGTGACAGGTTTTCTGACTACTGTATCTACGGTCAGTTTCAGTCACCCCACTGCCTAATCCTTCAGTGTTGGAATAGTGTTGTTTGGGCTGGTTAAAAGGGACCTGTGACAGTGACCTCACTGTCTGAAAATCCAGGGATCATATTCTCAAACAAACCACTGGCAGCTTCTCAGATCCAAGCTGGCTCTCTGATGCTCTATACTATGAACTGGAGTCCCTTCCTTTGGCAGCAACAGTCATAGTCAGTAATCTGAAAAGCATAAACCCAGAGACGTAGCCAAAAAGGTTTGGCTTTTTCTATTGATATTTATTGTTTTCCTACAACTAGAAGCAGACAAGCCTTTTTGTTTTGTCCTTTGTATGGCTGTTATTTCAGAAGCTGAAATTGTTTATTTCTAGGACAGACCAATCTGACCCAAAGTAAAGATGACATCTTTATCCATATTCAAACATCAAATTACTGAACAATGATAATCTTAATAAACAGGAACTTTGAAGTTTGACCCATGTGACTGTCATAGAAGTAATCTTAAATTCACTATTTCACAAGAGGAACTGAGTATGTTTTATGGTGTTCGGGCGATAAAGCTGATGATAACTTCATTTAGTTCTGAAATGAATTCTAAATACCCAAGCGCTCAGGCCTCCAATCTGAATCTAGAGTTATCGGAGTCCAGAGAACAGTAAGCTAAGCTTTCCACACAAGGAACTCAAACTGAGACTGAGGTTAGGCAGACAGCCAGGAAGGAGAACCAGCATCCTGTGGTGAAATCTGGGGCCATTTTCCCTTGGAACTGTATTTTCCCTTAGGAAGAAGAATCCCCCATAATTCATGGACTCGGTAACAGAAGTTCAAATTTACATCCTTGCCTAAACAACAAAAATAAGTTGAACTGATCCCTGCAAACAGGGATTCACCATTTTCTCTTTGATATTTAACTGTAAGACAGAGCAGCATAGTTAAGAAGGACATAGTTAAGAAGTTAAGTACAGGACAGAAGCAAATGAAGACATAGGTGATTTTTACAGGTACCACCCACAGCTCCTTTGCAGGGTCAGTGTGTGAGCAGGAGCTGAAAAGCCAGGTTTAGATAGCAGATTCACACCAGGAAACAATGCAAAATAAGAGGCAAACTTAATTTTATCAGTACCAAAACAACCAAAACCAAACAGGTAACTTTCATTTGTCAGTGTTAATGAACTTAACAGGTAACTGCCATGTTCCCAACTTAGCTTGTTGCATGCAGACAAAATCAGATGGTACCCATGCACTTCCATCTAGTCAATGAGTGATTGTGGGAAACAGAAAATGCACAATGCATATGCATCTGAGTATTCTGTTAGGTTCTTTCCTAATGTAAATATGGGAGCTGTAAATGGGGAGAAGAGAAAGGGGGCTCTGGAAAAACAAAAAGATTCTCTTGAAATCCCAGAAGTCTTGTGTAGAATTTAATTTTGGCCTAGGGCAGAAATGTCCTCCAAGAAAGCTATCCATCAGCAGGTCCCCTGCCTGTGCAGCTGCTCTCCTTGTAATCTGAAATGACAATGACCTTTCTAACATCGATGTGGCCAGAAATTCCCTTTGACTTCTTAGTCTACAGGGTCAAGCCTTTCCCAAGTACTTTATTGTACAATTGAGAGATATATAATGATGTACTTTAACCCGTGGCTACAGCAAATCATCACATCCCGTTGGGCTGGCACATTGGTGTCACTGAAAGAGTGATGTGGCAGCTTCTTGCAGCCTTTGAACAGTGAAGGCACTGAGTTCTTACGTGTGTGTGTGCTGCAAGACTTTGCACTCAGCTTCTGGCAAAGGCACTGTAAAATGATAGGCTGTGGTCAAGACCATAAATGAAATTAATATTTAATGGATTCAAGAAGTTTGCAACTTTGGAGGTCCAGAGAAGAAAATAACTGTGTTTTGTGTTAATAAAGTTGAGCCATATGCAAATCAAGTAAGTGAATACATACGGTGAAAAATAAAATAGAGAATTCTCCAAGTCGACCCAGGAGGACGATGAGAGGACAGTGGCACACAGAAGGGAGGGCATAGGCTCTGCTTCAAATGTCAACTTCGTGACCTGTCAGTTCTGTGGCCTTTGGAAATTTTCTTAACTTCTCAGAACTCCAGTTCCTCATCTGCCACAGGAGCATAACACAGCAGCAACCTCCTAGGTCTGTGACTAGCACAGGGGACAATGTTTGTGGTGTGGTCAGGCGGAGCTCAGAATGCTGTAAGCACGGCGTTCCCTTTACTTATCACCAACTGAATCATAAGCCTCTCATCGACTTTGGTGTTCATCCTTTTACTATGCAAACATTCATTGAACTCAAGTTGCTGAGTGCACTAAGAGAAAGATGTGATGCTGCTCACGAGAAACCCGCTGCTACTGTGGACAGAAGACAGAGAATCATAATGCACGCAAGGGGTGGTGGGTTTGGAGGATGTTAGGAAAAGCTTTATGGACACACCAGTCAGCACAAGGTGGAGACACTCTGGGGAAGGGGAAGAAAGACATGGAGCCGAGAGTGGAGGGGCTGGAATATTAACAGGATTGGGCATTTTCTCTGCTGAAAGCTGTAACTTAGCAATGAATATGGATGGCTAAAAGAGAAATGGGAAGGCCATGAGTGGGTTCCAAAGCACCAAGAGTGGGGTGAAGTCACATGGCTGTTTCCAGCTGACCAAGAGCGTGTGACTGTCATAAAAGAAAGCAGGATATGGGAACAAAGCTTGAATCAAGGGAAAGATTCTGAGAAGGGGAGAAAGAGAAAGGCATTCTGAGAGTTTATGTGATGTAGCACATGTCTGCCTCTGAGCCCTTCTTGGAGTACTTCATAACAAATGTGCATCCTGGTTTGCAAAGGGGTTTCTGGCATTCTTACTTCACAGTACTTCTCATCATTATTTTGAGGTAGAAAGCTGAACTTTGGAGACATGTAAAATGACAACTGTAACTCTTCCTTTCTCCTTATTGTTTTCTACCCCACGACTAAACTTGAGCTCACATCTTCCTTTGTGAATAAGATACCCACAACCTTCCTAAACTGGAGTGTGGAATGCCTGATCACTTACTGTTCACAATTGCAAATCAGTTCCAACATAGTAGGACTATAAAATAGGTTAGATTTAAATCATAAGTAAAATTTCTGAAAGCTTACAGAATTTCTTACTGGGCTTCTGGATGGATATTACAATATTCATTCATCATTTTGCTTGTTTAGTGCTTTTCCAAGTCATATTCTAAAGAATGTCTAAATATTTTGAAAGCTGCTGTGTCTTCAACATGATACAGGAAGATGTCAGTTTTGTGCTTTGCCCAGACAGATACCCTCGCACATTAATATTATTTACCTAAACTCTTACCTTTCATTCTAATCTGCCTACTTTCCTGAACTTACCTAACATGCTGTAGTGATTTTCTGTGTTACAATAGCTCTGTAATCCTTCCTAGTTTAATAGTTAATAAGAGATGCACTTTAAAAGCAGTGTTTCTCACCCAGAAGCCAATACTTCATTCTATTACAAAGACGAGAGAGGAGAGAGAGAGAGAGAGAGAGAGAGAGAGAGAGAGAGAGAGAGAGAGAGAGAGAGAGAGAGA
>CABHPR010129231.1:0-26956 GCA_902168415.1 Peromyscus melanophrys
GGACAGGGATGGTGGCTAATGCCTCTATTCACAATAGTTGGGAGCTAGAGCAGCAGAACTGCTAGGAATTCAAGGCTACAGAGACCCTGTAGTTAGGAAAAGAAAGAAAAGAACCAGGAGAGCTCATCAAGCCTAAGGAACAGGTGGTATGGAATATGTGATGTCTGCTTTGCTAATGAATGCGAGTCTACTAAATAAATACCTCTGTGGACAACAGGCTGTAATCCCAGGCTCTCATTCATTAAACTTGGTATAAAGGCTCTGGAGGAATAACTACTACCACCTCAAACTTGGGGAGTGGCCATGGTTTCCAAAAGTAACCTGAAAACTGTGCTATCAAATTGGCTTAAAGAAATTCTCAACCCCAATTCTTCATAACCCATGAGTTCCTGTGAAGTTAAATGAAAAGTTTCCCAGGCAATTTTGTGCCCTGAATGTGTGTACATCACCTCTGTGTCTGTTAAATGCTCGCTATCATGTCGAAAACTGCAAGGCTAATCATACTTACGTACACAATGTACTATAGGTCTTGGCCTGTGTCAGAGAATAAATGCATACTTTTAAAGGTGGGATTTCCCTTGACAATATTATGAGTTTTAACTTTGATTTTTATTATTCACTGGGTCCCAATTTTTTATAGAAACATTTTCCTAAAACTAGAAACAAAATATAAGGAATACAAGATATTTATTTGTATTTTAAATAATCTTTTTAAATAGCAATTGCATGAAAAGCCTTTCCATATCCTCTTCAAGCCTCATCTCAAACACTCTGTACACTCATTCTCCTTATATACTTTTATAATCTGTTATGTAACACAGTGGACACTTGTACCTAATAATATTCTACATCCAACCAAATGGAACCCAGAATCACTCCTCAAAGCTTAGGTCAAATACGACTACCCCCTTAGACCCCAAACCCCAATAACTACACATCTGTGTACTTCACCACAACACTTTATATGTAATAGAATTAAATGGGTTTATAATCTTTCTGACTGTCCTGCTACTGTTTTGCTATGTGTATTGTCCACTGTCACGGTCACTAGGCAGATGCTCAATGAATGCGTGCTGAAATTCGACGGCTGTTCTATGCAGGAACTACACAGAAGCTCTTGGTCTTCTCGTTCTCCACACATCCAAATAGCTCCTGAAACACTATACCCTGGATGATGACAACAGTGTGTGGGTGGATCATGCGGCATTCCCTTAGGAAAGCAGGCATGAAGACAGCTGTTAGAACAGCCTTCAGGCTCCATGAGCAGCAGCAAAGACCCAGGACACAAGAGAGCTAGTCAAATTGCACCTGAGCTCCACGCAGGGCCACCTGTGAGTACCATTGTGCCAGAATCCTTGCAGAACACCAGAACAGGCAGGGTTTTGTGAACAGTACTCCCAGCTGTGTGGGGAGACGGTACACATGTGTTTACAAGCCTGGCGAGAATAAGTAGTAACATATAATAAAAGAATTATTGCTTTATAAATTCATAAGTTATGAGGACAGAGCTTGAGAAATGAGCAAAGGCTTTTAAAGGGACCTGGGGCTTATGGGATATGATGCCAGGCTCCATTCATAAGCAGAACCCCTATTTGTCTCCCCAGTTCTCACTGTGTTGATTGTGTGACGCGTTCCCTGCCTGCTTGACAGAAAGAGTTGATGCTGGTACGAGAGTCTGACCACTGATGACCCACAGGTCTGAAACTGAAACAGAAATTGTTCTAAAATGAGGAAAAGGCCGCGGCAGGCTATAAATAGTTCACTCTCTACTGATCACTGCGGAGTATTTCCTGTACCCGCCTCCCGATCCCACACTATGCTAGGTATTTCATAAACATTGTTTCCAAGCTCCACAGTGTTCAACAAAGCACCTACTATAAAGAAAAGCAGGCCCTAAGAAGGCTGGGTAGGCAGCTAGCAGGTGGGTGGCCTAACCTCTAAATTCAGAAAACTAAGCTCATCAGCGGCCTGTCCACATTCTTTAACAGAGCCTGTCCTCTGGATCCTTAGAGAGGCATAAAAGTCGCTACTTTGCTCTGTTTTGAACAGTGCTGAGGACAGTGGCATGTTCCCCCTCTGAGTCAGGGTATAGTAACCACACACTAACTTTGGGGACACCAGATAGATTTTCAGCTCAAAATTGAAAATGTAGCAAATCATTGTGGCTAAGATCTCCTGTTTAGCACAGCCCTATCCAATGCTCACCATGGGCATTTTCTCCCTCTTCTGCACCACAGTGCACTAACCACACCCGATCCTCAAGTTGTCCTGGATACATACTGTATCCAGGCAAGCTGGACAAGGTTCAGAAGCTTCTAGAAAGATCCTGGAGACAGGAGAGACTTCCATGAGATACTACCTAATTGTATCCAGTCTGTGGTTTAGACAAAGGGAAACCAAGAGATGAGAAAGCCTATCCTAGTCCACTATACATTTTTTAAAAAATGTATTATCATAAGTTCAACCTCACCGAACCTTCAACAGGGGTCAGGTGAGGGCGGAGAAGGGACTGAGTGCTGGAAATGACTCCTAATGTCTTCCTGGAGAGATGGGGGCTGGGGACAACGTTTTCTTCCAGACAGAAAATTCAAAATGAACATGTGTAGAATGGGGATGACATTGAGATATGCAGAATAGTCATGTCTAAAAAACTCAAAACTGGAAGAGTATAAATTTGACCCCAGGAAAAATTATCAGAGGCTAGAAATCTAAATTCATGAGTAAACATTTAACCTCACTAAGATATTTTAGCACAGTTTTTATAGAACAAAACTTGAAAACTATTTGTTATAGATACACAAACTTCATAGTTTTAATGGAATTTCATTATTTTAAAAAATAAAAAAAATTAAAAGAGAAAGATGAAGTAAAATTTGGGGTGCCAGATAAATTGCAGAATCTGCTCCCAAAATAGTCACCTGAGGATGACGCAAAAGACAGCTTCTCATTCCCCACAGAAATGTCTTTAGGAACCTTGTCAGAGTGTGTTTTGTGCTAGTGGATGTGGCCCCAGCTCATGCTAAAGGAAACACTCTTCTCAGGAACCTGCCCTTTCTTATAGCAACTTCTCTAGTCTACTGAGACCCGCTTGCTTAAGAGTGAAGCATTTATAAAATGTGGCTGAGGAGTACTATGGTGGTTACCAGTAACAACCACTTACGGAGCGTCAACGTGTGTCAGGTGCCATTCTGTGGGCCGTGAACATTATGCACGTGCTTGCAAGGCAGGCTTGACCATTTCCATTTTTCAAATGAGGACATGAAGCTGAGCAAAGTTAAGCAACTTGCTACAGTCACAATGTCGGTAGCAGACAAACCAGAAACCTACCCCAGACCCACCCTCACCAAGGCCCTTCACTATTGTACATTACTTCACTTGCTCATTAAGGACTGGTTTTCATCACTGACGTGAAAAAAAAAACTAATATTTTATGATAACAAATGATTTTATTGAACCACATAAAGTTGATAATTATTTGGCCATCTGATCAGAAAAATGGGAATCTCATATGGTTCAAACTAATGAAAGCAGTCACTCACATTTTATATAGATGTCTGGGGCAGTGGTATGAATTTAAGAGACACCATAGCCAAGGGGTAGAGCCAGGGACCAAACATTTTATCCCGATCACTAACTGAATACTTATGTTGTGGCTAACAAGGACAAAAGGAATGAATCCGAGAGATAGGGAAGCTATAGGTGCAGACTACTGTGAGGGAAAATAATTGGTGGGTTTAAATGAAACCTTATGTGTTGACTATGGGCTGGCAACTATGAAGTACTGGGAAATTCAAGCTAACGGCACACACAGTGTGAGAAAAAAAATGACATATAAACACAATCGCCTAAATACTTGTTACAAAAACTTATATGTTGAAACCCTAACCCCCAAAGCAATGATATTAGCAAATGGAGCCAATTCAAAGCTCATTCAGATCCCAATGAATGGAATTAGTGCCCATAATTCCCCACTATGGACACTTACTGCACCCCAAGTCTGCGGTACCTTGATCCTGGAGATCCGGCCTTCACGGCTGTGAGGAATGAGTTTCTGTGATAAGCTACCTACTAGAGTATTACAACAGTGTTACTGGATTAAGGCAATACATGTAACTGTTTTCACCTCCATGAGAACAACAGGCACATTTAAAATATTGGAGCATGTTATTGAAAGTCAGAAGGTTAAGCAATTAAAAGTCTTGGAGCACCCTGCAAGTGAGATATAAAATATTTGAGGTAATAGGAAATAAAAAAAAAAAACATTCAAATTTAGCCCTTTTACTTCAGCCTTTGCTTTACTATGAAGAAGACCAAGGTTTGGGGAAGTTATCCCAGCAAACAACGACGCTCTGCTTGCTCATTCCGACCAGTGTCTCCCTAATGATTCTGCCATTTGAACACAAGCGCTGCGTGAACACAGTAACATCCGTGGACACGGCGACCGGCCATGCCACGTGCCACAGACGAGAGAAAATTCTCAGGTGGTATAATCAGCTATCTTACTGCATGAGACTGAGAAAAGTCAACTTAAAATATACTTAACATTTACTTTTAAAAAGCAAACTTAAGTTTCACTTACAATTATAAAATAAAAAGCACTTTGAGTTTTCAGTTTTCCTATTCAGAGTGCTTTTCTAATGGCTGCAGGATAGTCTGTCTTTTTTTTTTTTTTTAAAGAAGGCATTCTAAAGATAGTTTGCTGTTAAAATGGGTTCAATTTCAAGAAAGAAAAAAAAAACCTGCTCTTAAAGAAACACTTCAGAAGCAGGACATTTAAAGCATGCCTTTCGAATAAAAATCTTCGGTGGATGTCTACTATTAAAAGATAGTCTGCCCCTAACTGAAAGTGAGAGACACAGCTGCCTTAACTAGCTGCTTCATTTGTGAGGTTGCATGTTCTGGCAAACGACTCCACCACCGCCTTCCTGTGCTTTTCTGCTTTTACCAGAGCAACCGTATTTATTTTCCTTAGGGCATTTTTAACAGGGAAGGGCCACTGCCAACCATGGCTTACTACTCTCCCTATTGCTTGCCTATATCGAAAGTTCTTTCCAAATTCACCAACCAAACCAGCAAGCATATTTTTTTAGCTAAGGATTAATAAATCAAAGGAGAATAAAAGACTGTGTTCCTAAAGGAACTTCACATTCACCAAAGGCGACAACCACCAGTCTGTCTGTCTCCTCACTATGTGTGTGTGCAGGAGCTGTCTGTCTTTTTACTCTGTGTGTGTACGCTCCTGCGCGAGTTTATACACACCGGCTATGTTCAGGACCTCTCAGAGGCCCAAGGGAGCATTGGATCCCCTGGAACTGGAGTTGCAGGTGGTTGTGAGCCACCGTCCATCCAGTCATCTCTCCTCCCCCTCAATGTGCCTGTCAAATGAGCTACAGCACCCCAGCTCCCTCACCGAAACCCCATGGAGGAGGAGGAGGCGTCGCTGCTGCCCAGCACTGTTCTTTGCTTCTTTGTGACAAATAGGTCAAAGGACATTAACAAAACATAGAGGCTAGGATGACAAGGCAAAAACCCACAGGGTGAAATTTATCTCTTCTTGAGATGATGATTCTATCACTGTTTTCTTGGTCCTCGGTTTCTCACTTTATTCCTTTTCGGTTTGATTTAAAACATGTGCTTGAAAATCTAATTACCAGGACTGAGGGGATAGCTGAGAGGTAGAGTGCTCCCCCAGTACATGCGAGACCCTAAGTTTGATCCCCAGGATGGCAAAAACAAGACACAGCCTTCCTTACATTCCATGCTCGAGTAAGTTTAGACTTTTGAAAAATCTGATTATCAGTTACTTTTATTTATTGCTAAGTTCCCATCTCAGGGTATGAGTCTGATTAGCGCTCAGAACAATCACCACTGCTTTATGGTTCTTTTTATGTTTACCTGTGTTTTCTGGTTCACATCTCTTTGCTGGAGCAGCTGCCCTTCTGATGCAGGTGTTCATAGTATCTTAAAGCTACCACTCCAAGCCAGTACTGAAGAAATACGCATCTACATTGAAGCTATGCCAACCATCTTCTCCTTCTTACTTCCCTTATCTTTATCTTTAAATGAAAACAGCAGGAAGGGGCTTTTATTGACCATACTTGCCACACCTGAGTTCATTTTTACATCTAGTTTTCTACCGCATATGACCCTCCTGGTTTAGCTATTAATAGTAGATAGGCTGCCTTCAGTAGTGATTAAAGTTGTTCTTAAAGGGACATTCTCCTAAGTCACGGAAACCTGGACATCAGATTGAACACAGCAGGATTGGAACTATTAAAAGTGAAATGTGAACAGATGATTTCACAAGGGGCACAGCCGAGGAGCTGCAGCGTCGGGTTCTGTGCTGTGAGGACCATGGCTGTGTGGCTCTAAAGAGGGTCAAAGGTGGCACAGAGACGAGGACCCGGAGGCTGCTGACCAGACCTGCCGTGGCAGCTTAGAACTGTCCTAACCCTGACAGGACTGTGGACGGGGTGGAAACACACTGAGCACCAAGGATCGGGGAAACTGAGAGGATGCTGGAAAGCGACGGTTTGAGTGACCAGTGAGTGTGGTAATGAGTTGGTAAAAAGGCGTTAACATCAAGAAGTTAAATGTAAGAAGATGATCGGGCATGCGAGAAGATGATCGGGCACCCACGGGCATGTGAGAAGATGATCGGGCACCCATGGGCATGTGAGAAGATGATCGGGCACCCACGGGCATGCTGGTGTCACTTCATCATCATGCATGTGCCCACTTCATCTCAGGTGTCAGAAGGAACAAAGAAGTAATCAGGACTGTTTGCAAGGAGAGCCCAGACAATGATACAGAGTTGACTCTGTAACGAGCTCTCCAGGTAAAATCTATGTGTGGCCTTGTGATTGTCCTTGTTTTTTTTTTTTTTTAATGTTTTTTTCCCCTTTGGTAGATGGTGGACATTTGATGCATTTGTTCATTGTTGACTGCTGGTGAAATTATCTGAATTAAGCTGCTTTTCTGATGTATACAATGGTAGCCATGGTAAATATCGAGACTGTTATGGTATGCACTTCTTGGGCTTCAATCCTTGAGGAGAACTCTACCCTAAGGCTTCAAGAGACAGCAACTCCCCTTTGTAGATCCCTCATGATTCTATTCATTCACATAAAAAAAAAAAAGAAGAAGACGACACAAGGTACCATCACTCAGGTACCATCACCATTCAAGGTACCATCACTCAGGTACCATCATCACTCAGGTACCATCATCATTCAAGGTACCATCACTCAGGTACCATCATCATTCAAGGTACCATCACTCAGGTACCATCATCACTCAGGTACCATCACTCAGGTACCATCATTCAAGGTACCATCATCATTCAAGGTACCATCATTCAGGTACCATCTCTCATGCCACTGCATGACAACTATTTGAATCTCTAGACTCACAACTGAACACAGCCCTTTCTCGTTGTCACGATGAGTGAGAATGCTTCCCCATCTTGAGGCCCAGAGCCAATCGCCAGAGTCTCATTATCACAAATAGTAACTGGATCTGGACTGTGGGACGTTAGCAAGGCAGAACTGAGAAAGGTTCATTACATTGACTGTAATTCCCTTTTTAATTAAAAAAATATGAACTCTTCCTGCCGTAATACAACCTCAAATCATAGGTCCCTGGCCTCCTGAGGAGAGGGACTAAGATGATGGGGGAAAGGGGAAAGGGGGAGCGGTAGAAAACATACCCAGGCAGCATAAATATGTTGTGTAATTAGTTAAATGAGAGTTAAACAAAGAAGGCGATGGAAGTAATCAAGTAGGAAACAAAGGGCGAGAGAATTGATATAAGCATTGAACCAATAGGATGCTTAATTAGCTGGCTTTGCAGAGAGGGTTTGATTTCTCCCCTGGAAGCCATGGTGGTGACACATAAACCTGGCCTCCCAAACATCATCAGCTATAATGGAATATGTCCCTGATTGCCTGTAAAAGCAATACCACCGATTTACCGGGCACACTGCTAGTTTCCTATGGGGGCGGGGGTCTTTTGCTCTGAGTTGTTTTCACAACATTGGTCTCTTAGCTTTAAAGTTCTAAAACCATGCCTGAACTGTCTCAGAGCTAGGGGATAAGAGAGCCTCAAACCCAAATGCCCACAGAGCTCAGGCAGCACCAAAAGGTGTACCAAAGGGACCATAAAGAACTGACTACGTAATTTACAGAGTCCGGTATAAAATGGAAATGCAGATCCCCCTAGGCAGATATTATTAAGTTCCAAGATCCCAACAGCAAAATATTAAGCCACATGTAGATTTGTCCAACTGCACGGGTTATGACATAAACTGCAAGCCAGATTCAGTTCCGGCACTAGCCGGTTTGGGAACTTGCTCTGGAAGTCCAATGCGCTTTCGATCGTTCTCCATGTGACTCAAGCATACAGTTGCAAGATGGCTGAAAGAATTTGGAGCATGCTTTATGGCTGGGGACCAGAGAAAAGCACAGCTGGTGGGCTACAAGAGAAACGATCTCTTTTATATCCTCACCAAGCCTTAAAACCAAACCAAGGATTCAGATTCTAACGGATACATGCTTCTGGAGGAGAAACCTTATGCCTCATTAATTCAGAATACCCAATGGTCAGACCCTCTGCACCAAGTCCTATAAAAGTGATATTCCTGTGAAAAGTGTTTCTGGTTACCAGCAAAGATGAGGGAGCTCTCAATCTTAAGTTATTTTTGTTGGTTGGTTTGCTTTGGTTTGTTTTTCCACTTTGAAAAAAAACCAAGGTGGACACCTAAATGTTGCAATGGATTTAATCTAGAATATTCCTAAAGGTTCTTGTTTTAAGCACTTGGGACCCAACTGGTGTCCCTGTTTGGGGAGGTGAGCCATGGGCATGTCTTTGATAATTATTCTTGCCTCTGGTTCCAATCCAGTGCTCAACTTTCTGCTCCGCCAAGATGTGAGGAACGCCCCCTCACTGTACACAGTCCTGTGCCATGATATCCCTGTGGTGAGAGACCACGGTCTCCGAATCCTCGAGGCAAAGTAAGCCTCAGCTTAGCTCAGGTATTTTGTCACAGCGATGAGAAAGTAACTAATACAAGTGTAGACCTGGAAACGTCCGTGCAAATACACAGCTTGACATAAATCAGTGTGATGTTATACTAAGCCTTCTCCTTTGAACTGCTATTTGTACGGCATGCTAGTATAAACATGTAAGGCTGGAGCCTTGCATGCACACACCTCCACTGGCCAACTACCTTCCCAGAATGCTACACCTAGAGGCCTGTCCAGGAAAGGAGGAGTTTGTCAAGGTGAGAAATATTGCAATAAAAATTTTTATGTCTCTCCTTAGTTGATCTATCTTATACATTTCTTATTTTCCTAGGTCAGCTTTGTCAAATAGGACAGAAATACACTTGCTGAATTACTGCAATTATATTTCTCAGAATAGCTTATAGCAATATGACACATGGCAAGATTCTAATTCATCCCAAGGAGGAAAAACTGGCTATTATTCAATGTAGCATGATCATCTCCATATATGAACCATGTACGCATGGACAGCTATATAGCTATAGAGACTTCTACATTAGCACATGGAATCAAAGTAAACAGAAGCAATTTTTTCAGTCTCTGGGTGAAAGGAATCACCCTAACAATTGTACCAGCTCATTATCATCCCCCCTCCAGAATGTACTGTGTGTAGATGCTCCAACTGCTTCCTAACCAACCTCTCAACCCTGTTCCTCGTGCACAATAAAACTTGGGCCTCCTTGGAGGAGCATAGGACAAAGGCTAACTTCTTCCCAGAACCTAGAAAAGGCTAATGCACCCAGTGGAATAATATTTCTAAGTAGTCACCCTTCCAGAATCAATATCCGCGCTGTCAGTGTGTGCATTAGCCTATACTTAAACAAAGAACGGCCCCTAGAGCCCTGTAATGACGCTGGGAGTGGATGGCTAGGAACGGGCAAGATGATGCGGGGATGACTGTATTGGCTCTCCTCAAGCACGAGGCTTCCAGGATGTTACACAAGACTGTGATTCTTGTACTAGAATCATAGCACTCAGCTTCAGCCACTGACTCTTCCAGCCAATAAACCTTCTTTTTATTTCTTGACTCAAGAGGTGAATTCATATCAGACCTTCTAGCCTGTGAGAGAGGTTTGGCTTTTATTATTTGCCTGATATTGCCAGCAAATGCAAATATCTTAAGGTTAGCAGAATACTACAGATCTGGCTAATAAGACGGGTACAACAAACTTGAATCACCAATGACTCAGGCAAGACCCACTTTTAGGGAGACTCCGTCATGCCTACTCTCATTCACGTAGCCTTTTCCATGCACAGATCCAGCTAAAGCAATGTGTCGAGCTATGGTAGTGGCAAAGGTCTGAGCATCAGTTCCGCGTTACTTAAACACCTATGGTCAGAGTAGGTATTCACATCTGACCAAGATTCACGCTCATCTTTACAGTAAACTGATCTGAGTACAGTGAGGTTGCATTCCACCTGGAAAGTCTGATCTTCCAATCAGAATTAGGAGGGGTGGGGCATGTGTGAGAAAGTAGAAAGGACTAACAGTTAAGGTGTGGTAAAACTGGAGGGGCTTAGAAAGCATACAGGCTTTCCAGCCACGACGCTCTGGTTTGCAATCCCAGCCCAGTCGTTTAATAAGACATATGACTTTTGCCAAATGTCTAACCTAAGAACTGATTCTGTAAAATACCAGCGCCCAGTCTTATGAAGTGAGACTGTTACTTTCTACCTCATAATGTCATCTGAAGAGCTAAACGAGCTAATACACAAAGCTTGGTCCAGTAAAACTGATAAATAATGAGTTGAATAAATATTATAGTTGTTATTATGATTATTATTTTTATTAGCCCCACTATGGCCTAGTTATCTAGAAAGAATGATTAAATTCATCATAACTTTGTAATTCAATAACAAAATCCATAACTAATAGCAGAGAAGAGAGTAACTGTGGTTGAGACTTACACAGTGTAAACTTGGCCACATAGTCAACATGGTTTTGATAATATTCCAGTCATTATGGCACAACAAAATACTTGAAAAATCTAGAAAATTTCACTGAGGCACCAATAAATCCAGCCATGGAACAGTTTCTCCCTCCCCCATACACACACACACACACACACACACACACACACACACACACACACACACACACCATCCCTGGGGGATATATTAAAGCTACAGCAACTGAAATAGCCTTCGCTAGTAATTAAGACCCAGCTAATCAGAGTGCAAGCCAGGCTGTGGCCCTCGAAGAAACAGAACACCCGGGTGACAGCTCCTGCTATCAAGGCTTTGTTCTCCCGGAGCAAAAAGCACAAAAGCATAAAGTTGAGGAACTGTAGCTGCACGCTGTGGGGGCTGGGAGGATGACAGGCTGGTCTGCCCTGGGCGGATGTTCCACTAGCAACTGCGCAGCAGCAGCCCGCACCCGCCAGGGCCCTTCCCCACCCTCAGAGCAGGACTTCACTTTTCAAACCCTGCCCTTAAGGACTCTGGCCTCTGTGACTTCCAGTAATGGTACACATCACCCACGATGATGCAGCTGAAAGCACCAGTGGACAAAAGAGGTAAGAATTAAGGCACGAGAAAGCCCGTTAAAACACTGCCTTGAGTTATTTTCTCACAACTAGCAATGTATGGTACCAAACACGTCTTTTCTCATTGCTTCTCGTTGGAAGCAATACTTCAGAGGGATTCTGATGGGTGCTGGGCATGGTGTCCAGACTTGTACTTCAGGCACCAGGCACACTTTCCCTTCCCCCATCACCATCTCGCTCCTCCCTTTCACCTTAGAGCTTCTGGCTGTGTTCACACCCAGCAGTCCCAGGAGAGCTTTCTGCTCACACTCTGCGTCATAAAAAAAAAAAAAAAAAAAAAAAGGAGGCAGTGAACATCCATGCTCCTAAGTGCTTGAGAGAAAGCCAGGCTGAGTTGACCTCTTCCATTCCATACAGCTGTATGCCAGTCCGTCATATATGCCTAAAAGACTGGGGACAGCATGTGTGTGGTGTGGGATAAACAAACTAATTAAAACGCAAGCTCTCCCACTCAAGCTAGTGCCTAATGGGACCGATATGCTCAACTCCACAGGAAAAAAAAAAAATCAATCCAAGCTGGCTAGAGATGTTGCTGTTCCTGCTTCTTGTGATGTATCTGTTTCCGGCTCCATCAACAATCTAAACTAAACAAAAAGGAACGCAAGGGTGCTATTCTTTCCAGTAAGACTCTATAAATAAAAACCGTGAACGGGACCGCACTGAAACACAAGACCACTCCCTGACGGTAAGCAGGCAGACTGATCAACTGAACTGACAGGGGCCTTCTTTCCCTCCCTGAGTAGCCATCAGTTGCACCAGGGATCCATTTCATTTCCCAAAACAAAAGGCGATACACTGTTCCCTACTGGCCTCTTAAGACTTGCTTTTAGAAAATAATACAAGTGAAGATGTTTAAAGACGAGCTCTGGATTAAATGTAAACAAGGCATGTTTATTATTGAGTACTCAGGGTCCAGTTCCAGAATTGAGTTGATGTTAAGAGTGCAGGGATTTGCATTCCTAACAAGTATTAAGGACCCTGACATTTATGCATCACACCAGTTTGGGGCTAAAGTTAAGCAAGAATCGGCAGTACCACCGGCCCTTCCAGAGTCTCTCCACTGGTTATCCTTGACTCTAACTGCCGCAGAGAGATGTGTTCCTCTCCCAGTAACAAACCAGCCTGCAAACAACTCCAGCTACAGCCTCTTAACTATGGAGGACATGAATTGAAGACATTCTGTACAAATCAAAGGACATAAACAATTTATTTCATCTGGTTTCAGTCTTTATGCTTTTAATAGAGTCTTTCTCGAACATGCAAAAGAATCCCTTTCACATGGTGGTTATGTCAAATGCTTATTCAGCGCTCATTCCTCGCCGCGAAGAGCCTGAAACCCAATGGAGGTAAATCCTGAATTCCATTCTGCAAGTCACTAAATATTTCATAAATCACAGAGGCAAATGGGACCAATTAGCCCTGCCCCATAAAAAGGAAACATATCTTTACAATGTTAAAATACCATGAACTACACATTTTAGAGCTTATGGAGGCTTTTGCAATAGAAAATTATCCCCCCCCTTTTTTTTTTTAAATCGAGGAGAACACTAAATATAACAGGCGGAGATGGCGTAAGAAATCTTTACACTTGGATTCTTACATGATGCTTACAGGCCTTTGTCTTAACACAGCAGCCTGAAAACAGAATTAGGCAAAACAACCCTCCTTTCTCCCGATCCGTTTTAAACAGACAGCATCCCCCCATCTCTGCCTTCGCAGCCGCCCCCGACTCGACTAGCCAACAAAACAGCCATGCAATTAAGGCCCGGGCATTGAACGCTCACCATCTCCTGCTCCCGGCGTCTTCTTTTGATGTTTACAGCACATCTGTAGGATGCAATACTAGGAGATGCCTTGTTTGACCTGCTGCATGATGCTGTGACATCAGTTCAGATGATGCAGCTCATTATGGGAAAGGCTGCTGTTGCTATGGCAACTGGGATGTGCTAGGAATCCTTGCTGCATTTCCAGTGGAGCCTGAGACAATACGGAAGCTCTGTAAGAAACAGACAATATGCAAAATCTAGTCCAAAGGAAGAGGGTTCCTCATTGGACTAAAATCTGTTGAGTTTAAAAAGGGTTTCCCTAGAGGAATTTGGGGGGAAAAAATTAAAATCACCTCTTTATTTGTTGCTACAGACCTAGAGAATGAAGATGGGAGTGGTATGTACATTCGGCACTAAGAAAATACAAACTCATATTCATGTAACCCTATCAGGCAATTTGATCATTTCTTCTCTCTGACTTGTGACAATACCTCTTTAAAAGTTACTAAAAAGAGTTTTAGTTCCTGTTCAGTCAAAGACCAAAAGAACAAAGCAGGGAGGAAAAAAAATTTAAATGCAATAAACAGCTGACCAAGTGAGACTAATAATTCTCAAAACATGGGCCAATCCTCAGGCAGCTAAGCCTGCCCTGATGGTGTTCCCTGATGGACAGCAACCCACAGAACTTGCAGCTGCAGAACTCAGCTGCCACGGAACCTTCAGGGGCAGTGGGAAGGGGTCCCAGTCTAGGGGGACTGTTCCCTTGTCTGACAGAGAACTTCTCTCACTCATGGGCAAGATGCAAGTATCTTTGGGGGTTTAAACGCAGAACAAGTGGAAGACCTGTAGAAATCTCTTGTCAGGGCCACTCCCAACGCTGGGATTTATTGTTCTCTGGAGGCAGTAAGACTGCCTACCCTAGAGACCACTCCCTCCCCTCCCCCACTGGGCACATTAAAAGAAGACTCAAGAAGGGATTTCTCCAGTTAGTCAAAGAAAAGGAAATCCAAAGTAATTGCTTATTTCCACTCTGAAGCATAAACAAACATCATGTTGAGACACTGAGGCGAACTAAGCATGGGACCAGCAGCCCATCTCTCATATATTTAATACTTGCAGGCCACTGACAGAGAAAGGCAGGATCAAACTGACCTACAGCCATTCCATCTTTACAACTCTGAAGAGAAGCAACATTCTGAAAAGCCAATATCTGATGAAGCAATTGTATCGCCCCCTCCTCGCTGAGATTGTCAACAGCCCTGTTCATCAGAAGCCTGGAGGGTGGGGCTGGGGAGACAGAAGGAACTAAGGCAGCCTCCCTGTAAAGAGAAACTGACCAAATGCAGGAGGGGTGCCAAGATCCTAGCAGGGTGCACCAGCAGCCTTGCACAGAGCAGCCCTGCCTTGGATGGGAAGCCACGATTGTTCTGGCATTCCCTAATCAGAAAGAAGGAAGGGAAAAGCAGGAGGAGAAACGGTCTCCACACTCAGCGGTGCAGCAGAGCTTGACTCCCCTGTCTTAGACCAGAGAGAGAGAGAGAGAGAGAGAGAGAGAGAGAGAGAGAGAGAGAGAGAGAGAAAGGTTAGCATGGAGGCCCTGCAGAGCCAAGAGCACTGAGCTGGGGCTCAGCCGATCCACCCAGGATGCTATTCCCCCTAGAGTTCCTGTGTGCTGCTGCCCAATCCAGGAACCTCTCTGGGGCTCGGGGGTTTCATCTGAGGGAGGATGGACCTAGCTAACAATCATGGTTTGCTAATACTACTAAAAATGCTTCTTTGATGATACAGAGCAAGGCTGGACTGCCTCCATGGGGGTGGGGGTGGGGGGGTAAGAGGCCCAGAGTCAAGACTCTTGGGCCCTTCTTACCACAATTACCAACCCTACCCGCTATAGGTACCACGGGCCTCTCTGAAGAACTCTTGGGCCTCCACAAAAAAAAAAAAATGTGTGAAAGCCATAGAGCTAGAACCAGATTAGCCTCTCCAGAGAACAAATCTCAAGGCCCCATAAAGAGGAGAGGACAGGCCAACAAATGGACAGATAAATAATAATGTCATTTTACCCAGTCATAAGGAGAATGAAATTATGTCATTTGCAGGAAAATGGGCAGAACTACAGATCATGACATTAAGCAAAATAAGCTAGCCAAAGATAGACAAATTCACATTTTCTTTTATTCACAAAATATATATATCACATATCACATATATTTTATATGCTATATTTATACATATGATGTTTATATATGATATATAATATATATGATATATTTATATATGATATATTTCACACCTGAATACATTTTTCTGTCCACAGTTCCAGGCATGGTAGGAAAGAATTGATGGAACAATAAATCTGACACCAGGTCAGATTTCTAACATCCTAGACTAGCTGAACAGTAGCTCACAAGTTGACCCGGTTGGCTAAAAATGGTGACCATTTTTAGTAGAAGCAAGCCATAAAGTATGTCCTTGCTTTGTGAATGGGCCTATGGTAGTTCACTCTGGACTTCCCTGTGGCCTTTGCTCTGCTGCTCACCTCCTAGGGTTGTTTTTGAAGATTATTTATGGCATATAAGGTATATAATGGTGTCTTAGTGTTCTATGGCTGTGAAGAAACACCATGACTGTGGAAGCTCTCATGAAAGAAAGAATTCCATTGGGGCTTGCTTACAGTTTCAGAGGGTTAGCCCATTATCATGGCAGGGAGCAGGGGAGCACACAGCAGACATGTTGCTGGAGAAGCCCCTGACTACATCTGGCTCCACAGTCAGCAGTGCTGTGGGATGATCTTTTTGTACACTGTGAGGATGTATCTTTTCTTATCTCATCTGCCTAAGGCACCTTCTGATTGGTTGAATAAAGAGCTGAACTTCCAATAGCTAGGCAGGAAATGATAGATGGGACTTCCAGGGAGACAGAGGAACTCAGGGGAAGAATCTGAGAGGCGGGGACTCATCAGCCAGACACGGAGGAAGAAGTAAGCAGAGGTGAGGAGCCACATGGCAGAATGTAGCTTAATATAAACAGGTTAACTTAAGTTTTAAGAGCTAGTTGGGAACAAGCCTAAGCTAAGGCTGAGCTTTTATACTTTAAAATAAGTCTCTGTGTCATCATTCGGGAGCTGGTGGTCCAAAGAAAGACCCGTTACACAGTAGGAAGAGAGAGAGACACTGGGCCTGGCATAGGCTTTTGAAACCTCAAAGCCCACCTCCAGTGACACACTTCCTCCAACAAGGCTACACCTACTCTAACAAGGCCATACCTCTTAATCTCTCCCAAACAGTGCCACTCCCTGATAATCAAGCATTCAAATATATGAGCCTATGGAGACCATTCTGACTCAAACTCCCACATTCTACTCTTTGACCCCCTAGGCTTATAGCCATATCATAATGCAAAAGATGCATTCAGTCCAACTTTAAAAGTCCCCATAGTTTTTCAGTCTCAAGACTGCTTCAAAGTCTTCAAAGTCTAAAGTCTCTTCTGAGATTCAAGGGAAGCTCTCAACTGTAACCCCTGTAAAATTAAAATCTAAAAGCAGATCACATACTTCCAACATACAAAGGCATAGAATGTACATTATCATTTCCAAAGGGAGGAAAGGGAGAATAAGGAAATACTGGACCGAAACAAGACCAAAATCCAGCTAGGCAAACTCCACATTCTGCATCTCCATGTCTGGCGTCAAAGTGCTCTTCAGATCTCCAACTCCTTTTGACGGTGTTGACTGCAGCACACTTCTCTCCTTTGGGCCAGTTCCACACCCAGTCTGCAGCTCTCCTTGGCAGGTATCCCACAACTCTGGCATCTCCATCTTGGGGTCTCCAGGGCAATCCAGGCTTCACATTCACAGCTTCATGCAATAGCCACTCTGGACCTCTATGCAGGGACATCCCTGACACACACCTGAGCTCAGCAGCTTTCCTTAGTCATGGAGGGAGATTCCATAACCCCTTTATTGTTTCCTTGACTCTACAGCCAGAACCACATGGCTTGGCTAAAACTGGCCCGTTCTTCGGCTTGCTGGGGCCGGAACTCGGTCCACTTGTTCAAAAACATTTTCACCAGCTTTCTGCTTGCTATGGTTTCCCTCATTGCTTAGCTTTTCTCGAGCTTCTTTTCACAAGTTGGATGCTTAGCTGGGAGGAGTCTTGCCCTGAGTTCTCCACTCTATTTCATTTAATACCAGCCTTCTTAAAAAACTTTTTATCTCTTTGAGTACTAGACGACTTAGCTCCATTAGACTTCATGGTGCTCTTTTTCTCTTCAAACCATACATTTTGTATTTTTTTTCCTCAACTTGATCCTTTTCATTAGAGATCTGAATAAGACTGGTGGTAACATGGGCCTTTAATTCCAGTAGGGCAGAAGCAGGCAAATACCTGTGAGTTCAAGGCCAGCCTGGTCTACAGGTGGAGTTCCAGGACAGCCAAGATTACACAGAGAAACCCTGTCTGAAAAAAATTGGGGAAAAAAGAGAAAAAAGAGCTGGGTGGTGGTGGTGCATGCCTTTAATCCTAGCCCTTGGGAGGCAGAGGCAGATGGAGCCCTGTGAGTTTGAGGCCAGCCTGGTCTAAAGAGAGAGTCCCAAGACAGGCTCCAAAGCTATACAGAGAAACCCTGTCTCGAAAAAAAAACAAAAAAGAAAAGAAAAAAGCTTGGCAACTACTAAGCTGTCTTGAAATCTCCTCTGCCAATGCCATTAACCCCAAACTCTTCAATTTAGCCTATAGCAGACTTTTTGGACAAGGGAAGAAAGCAGCCACGTTCTTTGCCAAAATATTACAAGAATGGTCTCTAGGCCACTTTCTAATATTCTTCCCCTCTGACACTTCTTGAACTGGGCCCCCATAGTTTCAATCACCCTTAGCACCACTGTCTTCCATGCTGCTACTAGAATGGCCCATTAAGCCCAGCTTAACACATTCAACTAATTTCCTAATCAAAGTTCCAAAGTCCACATTCCACCAGGAGGCAGCATGGTCTGTACTGTCACAGCAATACCCCAGTCCCTGATACCAACTTCTGCTTTAGTGAGTGTTCTGTTGCTGTGAAGAAACACCAAGACCATGACACCTCTAATAAAAGAAGGCTTTTAATTGAAACTTGATTACAGTTTCAGAGGTTTAGTCCATTATCATGGCAGGGAGCATGATGACACGTAGGCAGACATGTTGCTGAAAAAGTAGCTAAGGGTTCTACATCTGGATCCACAGGCAGCAAGAAGAGAGACCCTGGGCCTGGTTTGGGCTTTTCAAACCTTAAAGCCCACCCCCAGTGACACTTCCAAGAAGGCCATACCTCCTAATCTCTCTCAAATAGTGCCACTCCCTGATGACCAAGCATTCAAATGCATAAGCTTATGGGGACCATTTTTATTCAAACCACCACAAATGGCATTTCAGAAGCCAAAAATACCAGACTTTGTTTATGTCACCGTTATCAAACTTGTACCATTAATGGAGGGAGGAAAAGGAGGAGAGGGGAGAAAGAGAGGGATGGAGGAGGAAGAGGAGGAGGGAGAGGGTGAGGAAAATTTAGGCCAATATCTCTGATGACTATAGAGCAAACATTCTTTTCCTTTTTTTATTTTTTTATTATTTTATTTATTTGTTTTTTGTTTTTTTGGTTTTTTTTTGAAACAGGGTTTCCCCATGCAGCTCTGGCTGTCCTGGAACTCATTCTGTAGACCAAGCTGGCCTCAAACTCACAGAGATCCACCTGCCTCTGCCTTCCAAGTACTGGGATTAAAGGTGTGTGCCACCACCACCTGTCTGCAAAAATTCTTAATAAACTATGTGCAAACTAAATGCAAGAACACATCAAAAATATTATCATTGTTGTCTCGGTTGATTATATTGCTGTTGTAAGACACTGTGACCAGGACAACTTATAAAAATAAAGCATTTAATTTGGGGCTCACAGTTCCAGAAGGTTAGAATCCATGACTGACATGGTTGGGGGCAGGACAGCAAGCAGTCAGTCATGGTACTAGAGCAGTTGCTGAGAGCTTACATTTTGATCCATCAGCACAAGGCAATGAGAGCTAACTGGGAATGGTATGGACTTTTGAAACCTCAAAACCTACCCCCAGTGACATACCTCCTCCAACAAGGCCACGCCTCCTAATCCTTTCCAAACAGTTCCACCAGCTGGGAACCAAGTATCAAATAAATGAGCCTATGAAGGCCATTCTTACTCAAACCATCAACAAGCCGTAACCCATTCCAGGCACTTACGACTTTACTTGCAGCATAAGATGCCTCGTTGGGGCATTGTTTCCCCTATTATTTTATGACTCCATTTAGAGTCCCTTCATATATGTATAATATATTTTAGGAAGCTTCCATAGAAGTATGTTTCCATATGGTTTTTCAAATGACCCTTTGTGTTAGCTGTTCCTCCCATAGTCCCTTCTTTACATTTCTTTCCCCGATTCCTTCCCTATTTAATACCCTCATTTCCACCTTTTTCTCTCCATACCTCCATATTCTTTTACCTACATGGGGCATTTATATCAATGTCTTGGCTTGGGGGACATCACTGACGATGGCAGAAAGAAATGTAAGGACCAGAGGATGAGGGGAGTGTTGTGTAATGACACAGTGGGCATGATATGGCCACTGCCCAAGAGCAAAGTCTGAGCGTAAGAGGGGATCCTGAAACTGAGCAACTATTGGTTACTGAGGGCTGCTAGAGGACAGTCATTTTTCGGAAGTGTGACCATTGATAATTGTTCATCCCCTGCCGGGTGGCCCCACCCTCATATGCACACAGCATCACTAATTAGACTCAGTGGATTATTTAAAAAAAAAAAAAAAAAAGAGGATATGATGAGAGAGTGTGTGGGAGAAGCACAGAGAAGTGGGAGGGGAGGGTTGGAGGATATGAATAAGATATATCGTAAACACAAGTGAAATTCTCAAATAAATAAAAATACTCTAGAAAAAGATTGAGAAACCAAAATAAGTAATTAGCATGTGAATAATTGAGTTATTTTGTTGCACCATGTAAAATACATGCATGTGATTAATACACATGATTCATTATGAACGTTTTGTGACTAGAACAGGAACTTTTGAGATTTTCTGCTAAGGGTGACATGTTTGTACTGCCCTCACCTTCCGCCTTCCTTCTTCACATGCACAAAGTGAAGGAGAATGTGTAAGATGAGCCGGGGGAGCCAAAACGGAAGGATCTCAGATGAGGCTCTCAGAGGATTCAGTCTGAGGGGAGCGACTCCATATTAATTTATGAAAAGGTGAGGAGACTGGTCTTCAGATGGAGATAAAAGTACTTAATTTCCTTCTGGGATCCTAGAAAGAGGCTCTTCTCCTCATCTCTAAACCAGTGTGTCTCTGTGGTGGTTGATACTCACTTATTTGATACTTGGTCTGCAGTTGGTGAAACTGTTTGGGAAGGATTAGGAGGTGTGGCCATGTTGAAAGAGGTGTGTGGCTGCAGGTGGGCTTTGAGGTTTCAGTTAGCTCACTCTGCCCCATGCTTTCACATCAACATGTAATCTCTCAGCTACTGCTCCAGTGTCATGCCTGCCTACTGCCATGATGGCCATGGACTCTAGAACCATGAGCCCCAAATTAAACACTTTCTGTTATAAATTGTCTGGGTCGTGGTTTCTTAGTACAATAGGAAAGTAACTAAGGCAGCTCTCCCCTTACCTGCAAGCTATCTTAAACACAGACTCTATGTTACTAAATTACTGAAGAAGCACATTCAGAGACGTAGAAGACCTAATATCCAAATCTGAAAAATCGCATATTTACTATTGAAAAATCTATGACCGCTGTGGTTACAGTGCATCTGTTTGCAGAACATGAGTAACACAATCGTTCTTGTTGCTGTATGTCTACTTCCACGTGTAACGTGTACTTGTCTATCCCAGTGCAATGCTCTACTCCTGAAAACGTGGGTGCTGCTGTTATAGTTCAAGTGTGTTCAGAGCCGTCTGAGAGCACACCCCTGTGCTTTGCTACACATGATCATCAGTTTATGTAGCAGTAACAGTAGGAGGTCTCTGCCATGATGCCATTGTGGGGTGCTCTGCTAGTACATTCATGTGCAGTGGAGTTCTTAAACCTAAGTACATGTTTTTAAAGAAAACAGCTAACAAAGAGCCACCACGCTCAAGGTTTGGCAATTGACCATAGAGAGAGAGACAT
Organism: Peromyscus melanophrys; assembly: GCA_902168415.1. Classification (NCBI taxonomy): domain Eukaryota; kingdom Metazoa; phylum Chordata; class Mammalia; order Rodentia; family Cricetidae; genus Peromyscus; species Peromyscus melanophrys. The sequence continues at coordinate 21,558 of CABHPR010129231.1, forward strand.
CTTTCCCATAGAGGAGAAATCCAACAGAGAAAACATGTTTATCTTGTTGCAGATATACACAGACATTAGAACACTCATCCAAATAGATGTACACAAAATTCAGTTCAGTCAGCAAAGCACACCAAAATAACACACACTATGGGGTAAAGTTCCTAACGGAATAACTGGAAGTGGTTAAAATACACAGGAAAGTCCTTACTTACCACCACTTATTAACGTGAGGGTGAGAGACAACAACCTGTCCTTTGAACAAACGAATCACACGCCTTTTCCGTACAGGCCTGATGAGGTCTCCAAAATGCAGCACTTTGTCTTTCCTGAACAATAGGAAGCCAGAGGTCACAGGGGAGGTTCCACTTGGCTGTGTCCCGAGAAGAGAAGCAGCTTTTCTCAGAGCAGTTGGAGTCCTCAGCGCAGGGCAGAGAGAGTGTGGGCTTTCTCCTGCTATGCAGCGGATACTTCAGCGCTGCGTTCCCAAGAGCAGTGGAGCAGAGCGCTCAGAGTGGAACCCGTCTCTAGCTTGCCATCACGTCATCGAGGTCTTGAAACTTCCCTTGACCCTCCCAGGAACAGATTTCCTGGTTCCAGATCCCTGATCTTGCCAAGTTCACTCTTTGTCGGGCACGGACCTGAGCTGAGAAATGGAAAAGTACAAACTCCCGTGGCATCAATTTTTTGTTTATTATGAATGTCCATCAACAGGCTGACTGTGAACCAGGATGAATCTGTAAGGACAGTGATGTGGCGTGGCAGTTGTGAGACGGTTGTCTCACAGGCAGCTCTTTATCGGTGCCAAAGGTGCCCTCATCCCTTTTTGGTCCCCAAGGGAGATAGTGGCAGGTCGGGGAGGGTAAAGTAACCTAACAGAAGCCGAGGCTACACTGGGTAAGAAGGGCAAAGCTAGGTGACCCGGAACCACAAAACATCACTGTGTTTTCCTGCACTGTGGCAGGAAGAGAGTAGCAAAGCAGAGGAGTTCATGTCATGGCAACTAGGAAGGACAAAAAAAAAAAAGAAAGAAAGAAACAAGATGTGGTCAGGGTAAGATCTGGCCCCAAAGAGTCTATCTCCAAAGTCCTCAAAGTCAAAACAGACCTGGCATTTTTCAAAAGTCCAAATCCAAAGTACATAACATCAAAATTAGCATTACATATTCTCAAGATGCAATGGCAGAGATATAATGCAGATTCACATTCCGATAGGGGGACTGGAAAGAATGACAGGAAGAAGTTAATAAAAGCAAGACCAAACCTCAGCAGGACGAGCACTAAATCCTGCGGCTCCTTATCACCGGGCGCTTGGTGTCCTGACTCTGCATTGCAGCCAACATGGCTCTTCTTTTAGGCTGGCTCCACTCTTTGCCTCGACTTCCCTGAGCAAACATCCCATGTTCCGGGCATTTCCAACATCCTGGAGTCTCCACTGCAGCTTCACCTTCAAAGTCTAAGTTTCACCCTCTCATGGTCTCCCTTTACTCTGACCGTGCTGCACGTTGCCAGTTGTCTCGGGCTTCCTCTGAAATCTGGGTGCAAGCTCAATTCAGTTCTACTGCTGCTGCCCTTGCTGGTGAGCATGCGCGACTCCGACTTCTTCAGCCTCTCATCATGGTTTCCCACCAACGATTCCCTTCAGGCTTCCTTCAGCCTTTGGTCAGGATCGCATCTTTGGGGCCCCTGAGGCTTCCAGCTTCTTGACAGCGGAGATGCTCAGTTCTCTGCATTTCTGACTGACAGATGACCATTGTTGAACTTTCCAGCCCCCCCCAATACTGTAAATTTGTTACTAAGTATCTTTCTATAATTTTATATAATGTAATTTATCTAATGATAGATATCCTGCTCCTTTGGAGAACTTTAATGCAGTGATATCCCTAAAATGGACCTAGGGGCAATCCACCAAGCATTTTGTAAACTCTGAAGCTGTGTTTAAATGTTATTTGCTATCTCTGTTCCTAATACTCAAATATTCACACTCAGCTATTTGAAGAAATATATTTTAATCTTATTTATCATTTTAAGCTTTTAATGTTGTAAATGGTTTCCTCATTGAATACTGGAGCATATTTCAGCTGTGTTAAATATATTCCATAGAGATTCTAGACCAATCAATCAATGGAAGGAGAAAAAACACTTTAAAACTGTGTCTCTCCCTTCAAGAGATGCTGTTTCCTACTACTAAAGAAAACTTCCGGATACTTCCTGACACATGGATATTTTTGCTGAGTCTATCAATATCCTAGGCTATTCCAAGTAACAAGGAATCTGTTCTTTTCTTTGTAATTTGTTTATGTTTTAGTTTATTTAGCTGTGTGTGTGCCTGAGAGTGTGTATCAATGAGTCCACGTTCTCATGCCCAAGGAGGCTAGAAAGGGGCATCAGGTCCCCTGGAACTGGAGTTAACAGGCAATTATGAGCTGCCTGGTGTGGGTGCTGGGAACTGAACTCAGGCCTCTGCATGAGCAGCAAGTGCCCTTAACTGCTGAGCCATCTTTCTAGTCTCCAAGAAATCAGTTCCTTAATTAGAGTTAAATGACATAAGGGGGCCTTGAAAACAAAGAGAAAGCATATTCCAAATATTATTCCCATTTCTTCCTGTTACACACACACACACACACACACACACACACACACACACACACACAACATATTTTTGGCAGCTTTAGGATAAGGATTTGGCCTGTAACTCCAATCATAGCAGTTCAGAGATATGGAGGTCCAGCCTCAAAGAGTAAGGTAACATGCTATGCACAAGACCTGAACAAGACCAAGCTAGTAAATACTGCAGCATGAATGGAGAGGGGCCCAGGAAGCTCCACATCTAACAGAAGAGCTCTTGACAGCTGACAGCTGCTGGGGACAGGGTGTCAGTTTTCCTTAGGGATGTGGCCCCTGAGAGACTGCCATGCTCCAGTAGATGGTCCTACATCCAAGAACATGCAGACAGCATGAAGTAGACCCAATGAGTTCTAAATATTTGTTTGTAAAAGTAAATAAAGGCCTGAAGAGTTGACTCAGTGGCTAAGAGCACCAGTTATTCTTCTAGAAAACCCATATTTGGTTCCCAGCATCTGCATGGCTCCTCACAACTGTCTACAACTCCAGTTCCAGGAGATGTGCTGCCCTCTTCTGGGCTCTGTAGGCACTGCACACACACAGTACACATACACGCAGGCAAAACACCCAGGCATGAAATAAAACTATATAAATCTAATTTGTTTTTGTTTTTGTTTTTCTTTTTTTGAGACAGGGTTTCCCTGAATAGTTTTGGTGAAAAAGACAGAAGAACTGGAGGGATGACTCGGTCAATAAGAAGCACTAGCTGCTCTTCCAGAGGACTCAAGTTCAGTTCCCAGCACCCACATCAGAAGGCTCAGGAGCTCCAGGGGATCAGAGACCTCTGTCCTCCACAGGCGCCTGCACTCACAAGCACATACACATATGCAGACACACACTTACACATGGTTAAAGATAATAAAAATAAGTCTTAAAAATAAAAATTTTAAAAGAACACGTTAAATTGGGAGGGGAACTGGGGAGGATAGGGAAGGGATTATATGCACATATGAAATTCTCAAACTACAAAAATGAAAACAGGTATCGTGTTATGTGATGTGATACCAGGAACAGGCAACTTCCTTAAGAGCTGAAAGTATTTCTCACCTTAAAGATATGGGTACTTGAATTCTCTTTGAGGTGAATGCAGCCTGTGTTTAAAAAAAAAAAAAAAAAAAAAAAGCCGGGTGGTGGCGGCACACACCTTTAATCCCAGCACCGGGAGGCAGAGCCAGGCGGATCTCTGTGAGTTCGAGGCCAACCTGGGCTACAGAGTGAGTTCCAGGAAAGGTGCAAAGCTACACAGAGAAACCCTGTCTCGAAAAACCAAAAAAAAAAAAAAAAGATCTTGGAAACATCTACTAATTTCTCTTGGGAAAAAAATGTGAGAAAAAAATCTAAGAAAAGATGTTCAAATTTAAAATATAAACATTGTTATTGTGGGTAGTAGAGGTAATTTTCATTTTGAGATGAGTTTAAGTGGTGTGTGTGTGTGTGTGCCTGTGTGTGTGTGTGAACATGTACATGTTCATGTGGGTGTGTACCATGAGACAGGGCACTGTATCATGGAACATGGAGTGCACCAATTCAGCTAGACTAACTGGCTAGCAAATTCCAGGGATGGCCCTTGTCTCCTTCTCCCCAGTACTGGAATTACAGGTACACAGCACCACACTCAACTTTTTCACAGGGTTATTGGGGATCCAAACCCAGGTTTCTGTGCTTAAGTGGCAAGCACTGAACCACCTCTCTAGCTCCTAAGTAGTTTTTAGAGACTTTTTCTCTTTTTGGAAGGGGGGCTATGGATTGAGGATATGTTCTACTAAAAGGAATATAAAGTCACAACCACTGGATGGGACAGAGACTTAAGAAAACAAGCAGGGATTGAGAAAGCTGACCTTAGAAGATAAATAGAGAAACTTCCTCTCTGTCTGGGCCTTGTGCAGACATGCTTAGATTTTTATTAGTAGGCGTAGCCAAGTCCAGGATTACCCACTAACCTCTGCCATATAGAAGCATGCATAGAACTAAACAGGCTGGCACTAGAGGAAGTTCCTAGACCTGTGTAGACAGGTCTACACTGAAGGCAGCCACACTGTGGCCCTCTCCCCTAAACTCCTATGTTGAACCCCTAATCCCTAATATTTGGAGATAGGACTTATAAAAAACGATAATTGAGACCAACGAAGTTGTAAGAGTGGGACTCCACGCAAACAGTACTGGTGTTATCTTAAAGAGGGGAGCGGGGAGAGAGAGAAGACTCATCTCCTTTTTGACATCTGAGACACAATAAGAAGTTGACCACCTGAAAATCAAGAAGTAATCAGATTCAAAACTGTTCAGGACATTAATTTTGGATTTTCTAACCCCTAAAACTTAAAGAACATAAATTTCTGTTGTTTTAAGTCATGTAGTCATTGGTATTTTATAATAGCAGCCCAAACCCTGAAAACTTGTTTTAATAAGAATATACCTAATTGTAATCCTCAAAGATAATTCAAGTAACATTAAACCAAAGATTTGCTTAGTGAACGACAGTGTGAAACTCTAAACGCCTCTTCTCTCTCTCTAGCACCCAGATTCTAAGGAATCCGAAGTTTCTTCTGGGAAGAGGGATCTGAAATTTCCTTTGGAGCAAAAAGAAAAAAACAAAACCACTCTTTCCCATTCTCCAGTCACATGGTTTTAATGGAACTAAACCCACACGTACAGGGGATCTCTGGCTGAGTTAAAACGATAGCATATCCCATCGCTGTGGCTACACTCATTAGTTCCAGAATGGCACATAACCTACCCACAGTCAAGGAAACATGTTTACTCTTCCTCTAGAGTTGTTAGTGTGAGGAG
>CABHPR010129232.1:0-24528 GCA_902168415.1 Peromyscus melanophrys
TGGATGGACGGACGCCTCTGAGCCTTGACAGAGCAGTGCCTCTTTCTCTCTCAGGTTCTCCGGCTGGCACATTCCACCTTGTTTTCATCGCTGCTAAAGCTGTGGCCAATTGACCTAGGTTCCACCAAGGAAAGCATGCATAGCAAATTTTGATTTGAAATTCCAGAAGGGACTGTGACAATACCTTCACTGGAACATTTTGTATTGTGGGTGTCAGTAGATGGGGTTTTCGTTGTTGTTGTTTGTTAAGTTGGTGTCTTACTATATAACCCTGGGTGGCCTGGAACTCCGGGGTGACCTCAAACTTGTAGCAACCCTTCTGCCTTTGCCTCCCTAGGGTTAGAGGTCGGTGTCACCCTGCCTGGCTTTGGATTCTTAATGATTCTTTTTAATGATTTCCGGGAAAGACTCAGATTCATACGTTGTTTTCCTGCTTAGGCAGGTTTCTGTTGTTTGCAGCTTAAAACCTCCTAACCAGCAAACTAGTTAAGTGCCAGTGAGAGACAGATTACTATGAAGACCTTAATTGCAGATTTTTGGTCTTCTGCCCCCACCCCCTTACACAATCTTTTTGTGAGTTAATCCAGTGTTCTAGTTTGGTTTCTGTGGCCTTTAATCTTGGACTCTATCTTAATTCTTTTGTATTTCAGCAACTTCCTGTTCTGGTAGGTGCTTTGATTTCTGAACTGTCACATTCCTTAATATGACTTCTGGAAGCAGCAGTCTAAAGTCTTGATTTGCTTACAGATATCAAATTCTCAATAATAATCCACCTTTTGTGACTGGAATTTTTTCCCCCATTCTGTTTTTAGTGTGGTGGTGGTGGTGGTCATAGGACTATATAACCATCAAAACACATTGAATTTAAAGATATGAATTAATATAAAGTATGCCTCAAATCTGTTTTGAAACATTTCCACATCTTCAAGTTTCTTTTTTGCTCTGTCTCTTCTTTCCTCCCTCCTGCCCATTCTTTCTGACAGTAGCTATCATTATATATCCCAGCTGGCCTCAAGCTCACACTCCTCCTGCCTTAGCCTCCTGAGTTAGGAATTACAGGCATGTGGCACTGTGTCTAGCTAAGTTTATTTTCTTAAGAGCAGCTTTTAGGCACTAAGACTATAATGAGCTGGGCATGGGGGCACACATCTTTTAACTCAGAAGTGGGTGGATCTCTGAGTTTGAGGCCATTCTGGTCTAGGTAGTGAGTTAGAGGGCTAGCTATCAAGAGCCTGTCTCAAAACAAAAACAAAAATATGATGAGCGTATTCATTTACTGATGTGTATGTGCAAAGTTGTAATATCTTGTATTTGCATCAGAGTGCTGCTAAATCCTAGATGCTAGACTTAACACTAGTGAACAAAACAGATTTCTGTTAACAATGTGCTAATGAGGTGTGATTGGAAATGTAAATGTAAAACCGAGGGAAGTATGTCAGTGGTCATGAGCACTTAACAGAGTAAGCAGAAGCCAGAGATGGGGAAAGCAAAGGGTAAGTACTGTACCTTAGATAGGAGACTTCACTGAAAAAAAGGATAAGTGAGCAGACCTAGGCAGGAAGGAAAGGAGTCTAAGCAAATTTGGAATAACAATATTTCAGGCAGAGAGAACAACGTGTACAAAGACCCTGAGGCAGATCTAGAATATTAATTAATGGAACAGAACCCATTCCCAAGCCCTAACCAAGATTGCTGTGTTCAGAGGGATGGATCTTCTACTTCAGGGTTTTAGCCTCATCAATGACAGTTCCCAGGAAACTCATTATTTGACTATTCCAGTAGCTTCTTAGAATGCTCTATTTATAAGGCTTTTACTTGACTGACACAAGGCAATAGGGAAAAGAATCTTTTATAAATGGTGTCAGGACAACTGGATACCCTGGATAAATTTTTAAAAAGGACTCGCCCTCCATAGTATTTATCAAAATCCCTAATTAGCTCTGGCTAAAGAGATGGTTCAGTGGTTAAGAGTGCTGACTGTTCTTACAGAGGACTGGGGTTTAGTTCTCAGCATCCACATGTGTCTCCACATTGTAGTTTCAATTCCAGGAGATGAAACGCACTCTTCTGACATCCAAGGGCACCTGGCGTGCAATAGTTCATATACATACATGCATACATACATACATACATGCATGCTGGCACTCACACATGCATATAACATAAAAATAAATAAGTCTTTAAATAATTTTTAAAAGTTGGCATGTACCAAAGTTCTAAATTTAATGTGAAGTTATGAAACTGTAGAAGAAACTGTAAGTGTGAATTTTTGTGAATTTGGGTCAGACTGTAGTTTCTTTGCTGTCTTAGCCAGTTACCAAAATCAGATATGACAGAAATAAAAATAGATCCATTGGATTTCATCAAAATCAAAACTGTGAGCCTTGAAGAGATTATTGTAGGAGGCCAGCTCTGACCTGTCCAAGGGTATTTGGGAGGAGAGAGGAATAAGAAAGTATTAGATAGATATATACACAGAGACAATAAGAAAGACAGAGACACAGGATAGTTTGGGAGGGCCCTGAGTCAATAACCAGCTGCCCCGAGTTTAGTTATGATGGGCAAATGACCTCCCCCTTCCAAGGTCGAGGTATAAAGTAACAACAAATGTAGACCCTTCAAAACACCTGGTAACCACACCCTTGGCCAAATCATCCCATTATGCAGCCCTGCTGGGCAAATCAAGCTCAGACTTTCTGACCTTGAGTAAGGCCTTACTAGGGAGCCTCTGTGAGTCCCCACACATTATGCTTTGAAAGAAGGCAGATGTAAAAGGCCACTTATTGGCTCCTTAATTGTGAAATGTCTAGAGAGGGCAGCTCTTTAGAGGAAACAGGACTGAGGAAATAAGGAATCACTGACAATGTGTTTAGGTTTTGGGGAGGAAGGGAACTGAAAGTGCCCTAGAATTAGATAGTATTGCCATTTTCACAACTTGACGAATATATTAAAAACCACTGAATTGTAAATTCTAAGAATGAATCTCATGGAATATAAATTATATCTCTATCACACTATAGAGACTTCCGTGACTGGAAAGAAAGTATGGGACTTGTGACCTGCATGTTTTCTTACATGGTGTTTGTTAAAACATATACTTTGCATAGACTTTACAAATCATATCTGTTGACAGATCTAGATCTTAGGCTATCAATTTACAATTTCTAGTTTTTTTGTGGGGGGGAGAAAAAATTCTATATTAAAAAAAGATGAAATTAATGTCTTTGGGATGCTGTTTGAATAACACTGGGACATCTTTGGGACAAAAATTGGTTGCAAGGTTGCATGAGTAGCAAATAGCGAATCTCAGAATTTGCTATCACTGGAGGGAGGAGAGCGGTGTGTAGTCGCTTTTTGTATAAAAAAGTCAATCTGCCTTTGCAGGGAGAAGGAAGTCAAAGCAGAGCAGCTGTCAAAAAAAAAAAAATCAAGTATAATGTAGTGTAGGCCTGGATGTGGGCTTGGAAGCTAAGTTGTTGAAGTTAATGTCTTCAAAGTTTTGGATTCTGCTTTGCCCCTAACATCATTTGGTCTTTGGAAGATCCAGTGCCAGAGACTTGGCTTTGTATTTCACTTTGATTGTGTTAGTCCATTGCTTTACCAGGGTGCCCGAGATTGGATGACTTATAATGAGCTGCTATGTAGGTGCTGGGATTCGAACTCTGATCCCCTAGAAGAGCAGCCACTGCTTATAACCACTAAGCCATCTCTCCAGCACCGATGACTTATAATGAATAGAAATGCATGGGCTCTAGGTGTGGAGGCTGAGGACTCCATGACTGAGAGACTACACTGTCTTGTGAGGCCTAAGTTTACCGCATCCTGACATGGCAGATAGCATGGCAAAAGAGAACCAGAATCAACTTACAGCCTCCCACTCTCTTACACTGGGTATGAGGAAGACCTCATGATCGATATATACCCGTTTCCCATTAAGCCCCATTTCCCAGCACGGGAGTTGGTGCGTTAGGATTAAGTTTCCAACACATAATTTTTGAAGGGCAACACTCAAAACCATAGCAAGAATTTAGAACGAGACCAAAATACTGCACTGCTTTGGACCTTTCTGAGTCCCACTGCCCCTGTGGGAAGAGCCATCTGTCCTAAGGAACTAGGAGCTGAGGCCTGAGCTGAGGAATACCATCTTTTTAGGCTTCCCTACTCTGTCATACCTCGAATGTTAGTATTAGTGATCTATTTCTTTTTTTTTTCCTTTCTTAAAAAAAAAGTTTGTTCATTTAATATTTTGTGTTTTGCCTGCATGCATGTATGTATGTACCACATGGGTGCCTGGTACCCTTGGAGGCCAGAAGAGGGCATTTGATTCCCTGGAGCTGGAGTTTCAGATGGTGCTGAGAATCCAACTTGGAGTCTGTAAAAGAGCAACAAATACTCTTTACTAAGCCGTTTTTCCAGCCCTTTAAAAAAACATTTTTAAGACGGGCGGTGGTGGCACACACCTTTAATCCCAGCACTCGGGAGGCAGAGCCAGGCGGATCTCTGTGAGTTCGAGGCCAGCCTGGTCTACAGAGTGAGACCTAGGACGGGCACCAAAACTACACAGACAAACCCTGTCTCGAAAACAAACAAACAAACCAAAAAAAAAAAAAAACCCACATTTTTAATTGTGTTTGTACACAGTTTGCTTGTAAAAGTCAGAGGACCACTTGTACAATCTAGCAGGCACAGTAGTGCATACCCATAAACCCAGCCAGTACCCTGGAGGCTGAGGCAGAAGCCAGTTTGGTCAGAAAATAAAAAAAGATACATGGTCTTCAACACCAACTTCCTCTAAAGATCCTACTGTATTCATGCTCACATGTTCACATTCCTCGTGACCGTTCCTTATCTATAATCTCAAGCCCTTACCAGCTCAGATACAAACTCTCTAACTTCTCCTTGTCATCTCCCAAATTAGCTGTAATAACCAGAGCCAGTTTTTCCTCTCCTATCAAAGTCCGCATCCAGTCCCTGTATTGGGTAGCTAAGATTACACAAGATCCTGAGATGTCAGCAGCTGGAAAAAAAAATTTTTTTTTCTGCTTTCAAGTAAACAATCTTGAGGGAGGTCTGGAACTGGTTTGGTGGCTCTGTCCTCAGACCTGGATTCTTATTTGTGCTATTGGCAAGGCCTCTACTTAATGGTTGTGTACTGGTTTCTGGAAGCAGGATAAATGAATGAACAAAGGAGGCACAAGGGGACGTTTCCCGTTCTAAGAAGCCGTGGCAGGGCATTTCTTTCCACATACTTGTTGGCTGGCACTGGTTATGTGGGCACGTCCAGTTTCTAGGAACATCTGTGGACGGAAGGCCAGATGTTGACCCTCAGCCACGCCATTAAGCTCTATATTAGGGCTTAAACTTCTACTTGTCTCTCCTTTTCACCTGAGAAATTTTTATGCAATTCTAGATATATAGGTGTACAAATCAAGCATTTTCTGATAATCATAAATTTGTTTTAAAACAACCCCTTAGTGTACATATTTTAGCATTTATTAAAGACAACAGCAAATCCATACACTAATGAGGTGGATGTGTCTAGTTTTACAGGCAGAATTAAATCTTGAACCAGGCGTGCTGGCTCATGCCTGTAAATAACCCTAGTGATTGAGAGGCCAAGGCAAGAGGATCATTTCCAGTCTGAGGCTGTCAAGGGACATAGTTCCAGGTAAATTTGGGCACAAATGTAAGACTCTGTATTAAAAAAATAAATTTTGCCTGAATATTTGATTTTGCAGGACATAGTTACTGTCAATGTTTTTCAAAGTTGATTTGATATTTTTATTTTTATTCTAGGATCACCAACTTTAAGAATGCTGCTTCACATAAATATGTAACATAAAATAGAAGATTGATGTTTAGAGTTATTTCAGAGCCCAAAATCCAAGCCAAAATTCATGTAATGAGTTAGAAAAAAAATTTAAATCTATTTTATGTATGAATGTTTTGATTGCATGTATGGATGTGCATCATATATGTGCTTGGTGCCTGAGGATGTCAGAAGAGGGCATCGGATCCCCTGGAACTGGAGTTATAGACAGTTGTGAGCTGCCCTGTGGATGCTGGAAATCATACGTTGGTCTTTTACAAGAGCAGCAAGTGCCTTTTAAGCCCCGAGCCATCTCTCTAGGCCCCGTGTAATGATTTAAAAAAAAAAAAAAATGAAACTCAAGTCTGTAACTTGAAAAGCAATGAAGTTCAGTAACTCGAAAAGCAAGTGTATTTACCTTTATTTATTTATTGTGTGTCTCTCTCTGTATGTTGGGTCTTCTCACTCAAAACAGTTTAACAAAAATGATGCAGACATATGATAAACAAATTTTGGGAAGTCTTAGGTTACAACAGCTGTTTCAAAGAAAACACAAGAGGAAGAATGGAGAGAAAAACCACAAAGATGCCTCATGTAACCTGCAATCCCCTAGTATGTCCTGCCCTTCCTTGTTGTTTATCTTGTTACCATTTTAACACAACCGGCAGGAAGGGCTTAGAAACTCCCTGTCCTTTGAGCTCCCCACTCTTCTATGAAGTCTGGTGACAGAGGGCTGGGACTCTTGTCCCTGCATATTTGGTTATCGGTTTAGACCATGAATCTTAAGTCTATTATTAGGCTCATACATTTTTTCTTTTTAAATGTAGGGTCTGACTATGTAGCCCCAGCTGTCCTGGAATTGTAACATAGACCAGGCTGGCCTCAAACTACAGCTGGAACTTGGAGCTCTGCCTGCCTGTGCCTTCAGAGTGCTGGGATTGAAATCAAACACCTCCATGCCCGGCTCAAACACACATTTACTAGTTAAAATAGGAACCATTACAATCAATACACAGGGCTATAAGTTTGTTTATTCCTGCAGTGTGAAAATTCCTGGTTTGGGATTTGACAAAGTCCTGGGAAGCATTTCCTGCATCCTGCTGACTGTGTTAAAGGTTGTCAGGGTGTTTGAAGAAGTAGCAGTCTGATGGTGAGAGGTCAGATGAACATGGTGGATGAGGCAGAACTTCATTGCTCAATTGGTTCAACTTGTGAAGCATTGGCCTTGTGATGTACAGTGAGGCGTTGTTGGGGAGAATTGGGCCCTTCTGCTGACCAGTGTCTCCTGGCGGTACTGCAGTTTGTGGTGTGGTCTTTAGGTTTGCAAGGGCTCCTTCATGCCTTTCTCTGTTCCTGCTGTCTTGAACCTGGGGAGACCTATCCTTAGACACACAAGAGCAAAACCCTAGGTATGACAGAGCCACAAGCCAGGTCCTGAATCACTACAGAGGAAAGTCTGCTGTTTACTTGGATGGTACACAGACATGGCTGTATTTGAGCCATAGTTTGAGTAGTTAGCTGCAACAACTTAACCTATTCCACCTAATAATTTTGTTTAAAAAATTATGTATTATGCATAAAGGTCTGCAAGAATACAGTTGTCAGGTTTGGGGAGTAACATGGGAGCTTGTACTGTTAGATACTTATTCATTCTTACAGAGAATTTTTATTGCCTATAAGGGAAGAAGAGAAATACACACAAAAGAGCATTGGTACAAATTGTACCTGTAGAAGGCCCTTCCTCGACTCCAGCAGTCCTTGTCTCTACTTTTTACGTGGTATTTATATCGTGAAAATTAAAGAGCCGGTTTAGGGAGGCAATCATACTGAGTAGGTCACGTAGGCAGGGCTTTTCAAGATACAAGCCCCATAGGGGTCTGCCTCGTAGTTTTGGGGAAACACAAGGCACAGCTCATCAAGTTTTCATGGCCAGACTCACGTTGACCATGTAAATGATCAAAAGTACATGCAGCTGAGCATAGTTAGATTGAGAAATATTCCTTCCAGTATGCACTGTCAAGAAGCCCTTGTGGGTAAGGCATCTGGGAAGTGAGTGACAATCAGGAAGGCTGTTTGGCAACAAGGAATCAGTAAATAGAGTGGGTCGTCGTCGTGCCTTAAAAAATTATTTTTTATTTTATATGTATGGGTGTTTTGCCTGCATGCCTGGTGCCCGCAGAGACCAGGAGAGGGCATCAGATCCTCTAGAACTGGAGTTACAGACAGTTGTGAGCTGCCATGTGGGTGCTGGGAATTGAAGCTGGGTCTTCTGGAAGGGCAGCCAGTGCTATTAATCACTGAGGCATCTATCCAGTCCTCCAGAGTTGGTAATCTTAGAGTCCACACTCAGTATGTAAGTGAATCTGTTGAACCACCTCTAGCAATTGATTACTGTCTGGGATCAAATCCAGGATCTCATGCATGCTAAGCAATTGCTCCACCCCAGAGTTACTGCCTAGCCCCAGGGCTGCACATTTAAGACAGAGTGAAATGCAGTCTATCTTCTCTGGAGCACTGCAGCAAGATCACCTGGTTCTTTTCAGACCTTCCCAGTTCCTTTCTGTTAAGCACCTGTGACCAGAATACTGTTTTCTGTCAGGCTTGTATCAGTTTACACCCTGGTATCCTTGATTGGGCTTGAGTGTTCCTTAAGTTCTATTACTTATCTTATCCACTGGAACTTTAATGTCCTTGTTTTTCTATGAGTTAAAGGTTTGGCAAGTAGTTCTGAAAGTTAATATTAACATTATTATAACCTTTTGTATTAGGGTTCTCTAGAGAAACAGAACTTATAGAATGACTCTGTGTGTGTGTGTGTGTGTGTGTGTGTGTGTGTGTGTGTGTGTGTATTTAGAAAGGGAATTTATTAGAATGGCTTATAGGCAGTAGTCCAGTTAGTCCAACAATGGCTGTCTACCAAAAGAAAGCCCACAAATTCAGTAGTTGTTCAGTCCATGAATCTGGATGTCTCAGCTGCTCTTCAGTATACACGAGAATTTCGAAGGAGTAAGCGCTAACGCCAGTGAAGGAATGGGGACTTGCTAGCGAGTATGAGAGCAAGCACGCAGAGAGGAAGAGTGCTTTCTTCCTCCATGTCCTTTATATGGGCTGCCAACAGAAGGTGTGGCCCAGATTAAAGGTGGATCTTCCCACCTCTAAAGATCTGGATTAAAGGTGGACTTTCCCACCTCAAAGATCTGGATTAGAAGTGGATCTTCCCACTTCAAATGATTTCATTAAGAAAAAAAAAATCCCTCATAGGTGTGCTGTTAGGATTTCAGTTAATTCCAGATGTGGAGACGTTAACAACCAAAAACAGCCACCACATCTTTTATAGTGAATATTCTAGTTTTACAAAACACCAGGTATATTCTGGTTTCTTATACCACATTAAGACCCTCATGCTTGATGAGGTTTAAGGAAGTCACTGAGACAAACAAGGAGGTAGGAACGCTCTAGAATAGGAATCATTCAAGATCTGTCCAGCTGAGCTGGAGAGATGGCTCAGCGGTTAAGAGCACTTAACTATTCCAGGGGACCAGAGTTCAATTCCCACCATCCACAATGGCTTCACAGCCTCTTGTAATTCCAGCTCTAGGGGATTTTACACCCTCCTCTAGCCTCAGAGTGTCTGTATGTCTGTTTGTGTGCCATATGTGTTCAGGTGACTGGGAAGCTGGAAGAGGATTCAGATGCCCCAGAACTAGAGTTAGAGGAGGCTGTGAGCTGCCCAGTGTGGGCACTGGGAACAGAATTTCTGTTTCCTGGAAGACCAGCCACCTCACCAATCACACAAATGAAAAATAAATTTTTTTTTTGGTCTGTGAATTCTCAAACTTATTTTTTTTTACATTAATCTATTGTGCATATGTATGTGAGCACATACATGCTGTGGTACATGTGTAGAGGTCAGAGGACAACTTTCAGGAGTTGGTTTTCTCCATCCACCACGGCTGTTCAGAGTCAGAGATCAGCCTTAGGTTGTCAGCCTTGGGGGACAAGAGCCTTTACTCTATGAGCCACCTTGCCCAGCCCTCCTCCCAACTTTATTTATGTGTATGCCCAAGTGTGTGTATGTGCACCACATATGTGCAGGAGCTGGAAGGTGTCAGATCCCCTTGAACTGGAGTTATAAGTGGTTATGAGTCACCATGTGGGTGCTGGGAACTAAATACAGGTCCTCTGTATGAGCAGCAAGTACTCTTAACTGCCGAGTCATCTCTCCAGCAGCCCCCTGCCCACAAGCCTTTTAAAACAACTGTTTTATTTGGTCATTTTTCTGCTGATTCTTGAACTTGTTGTTTACTTTGTCAGTTTGACACAAGCTAGAGTCATCAAGGAAAGGGGAATGCAGATTAAGAACTGTCTCCATTGGATTGGCTTGTAGATAAGTCTATGGGGGGATTTTTTTTTTCTTTTTCTTTTTTTTTTTTTTTTTTTCGTTTGAGACAGGATCTCTATGTGACCTTGGCTGGCCTGGAATGCCCTATGAAGACCAGGATGGCTTGGAATTCAGAGAGAACCACCAGCCTCTGCATCCTGAGTGCTGGGAATAAAGGCATGTGCCACCATGCCGAGCTGTAGGACATTTTCTTGAATGATGATAGATGTGGAAGGGCCCAGCTCACTGTGAGTGGTGCCTCCTCTGGACAGGTGGTCCTGGGTTGTACATGAGCAAGCTATGGAGACCAAGCTAGTAAGCAGCATCCCTTCATGGTCTCTGCTTTAGTTCCTGTCTCCAGGTTCCAGTGTTGAGTTCCTGCTCTGATGTCCCTCAGCGATGGACTGAGATGTGTATGTCAAACAGACTCTTTCCTCCCCAGGTTGATTTTGGTCATGGTGTCTATCACAACAACAGACAAGCAAACCAGAACAATTCTCAGTGTCCTCAGCCTGTTGTTGCAGTCATCTTCTACTTGCCTGTATCTCTTTTCTTTAGTTGATTAGATCTCCTTGGGGTCTTTTATAATTATTTCTTAATATGCAGGGATTAAAAGGTTCATAAAAATTTTAGCCAAGGTATGTCTTTTGAGAAAGGATAAAATTTTCTATTTTGCTTCCAATATTCATTTTTGTTGAGGATTAAGGTTGGCCTTAATGTCCCAGGTCATTCTTGGCCTTATGATTTTGTGTTTTGAGTTAATGCTTCTCATTTTTACATTCTCTCCAAGTTTTGCTTTAGGATGAGTTGGGTTCAAGAGGAAAGCTCCTAAACTGTCTACTTTAAATTCCTGATAAATCCGCACTGGCCATATCCAAATCTTTAACCAGCCTCTGCTTTCCCAATACTCCAGAGGCAGAGGCAGGTGGATCTCTGCGAGTTTAGGGCCAGGCTGATTTACATAGTGAGTCCCAGGCCCAGGGATATATAATGAGATCCTGTCTCAACAAAACAAAAATAAACAAAAAAACAGCAACAAACAAAAACACTTCCCAGGCCTCTTAGCTATAGATTTTGATTTGGGCACTTAGCAGGTGTGTGACCTTGGGCAAGTCCCTTCTTTGATGTCTCATCTATACACTAGGCATTATTTTAGTTGCCTCATTATTTTAAGTCTGAAATAAAAATTTATGTTAAGCAATTCGAACAGGATGCAAGCCCCTATAAGTAACGAATAAATGTAAGATATTTTTCTCTTTATGTCCTCTATTATTATTATTTGGGGACAAGTCTTGTAGCCTTGGCTGGCCTTGACCTTGTTTATGTAACCAAGGTGACAACTTCCGATCCTCCTGCTATCAGTTCCCAAGAAGAATGCCACTGTGTGCACAGGGTTTGTACAGGCTAGGCAGTACTCTAGGTGTGCTCCGGTGCCTGAAGAGGGAACTGGATCTCCTGGAGCTGTAGTTATAGGCAGCTGAGGTTAAGTGCTGTCTCAGGTCCTCTGGAAGAGCAGAAAGTGCCCTTAACCGCTATGCCAACTCTCCAGCCTCAGCTCCTGATCTTTTATTCTAGGGGAAAAAAAATGAGAATTTGTTTTCTTGCCCTGCTGAGACTCAAACCAGGGCCTTGAGAATTTCTACACATGTATTCTTGTCTTAAATTAACAGTACTTATTTTTCCTTATAGCCTGATGGGTTTTTATTTGAATTACATTTTATAATTCTGAGATGTGAGGTCTATTTGCTTGTTACCTATCTGGTGATTCTTAGGTTAATAATGGCTCTGGATTTCACTGTCCAATGTGCAGCTTCTGGAAAATGGTGTTCCTAAGAGGGTCTACTTCGCAGGATTGAGCCAACCTTGCCAGTCAGATGACATCAGGAATTGTTCTGACAAAATGAGGCTGATATGTCCCGACTTTGTTGCCAGTGATTACTTGTAGCCCAGGCCATTAGAAGTTGGAATGGCATCAACCGTTCATTTTGTTATTTCCATGTGTTTCAGGATGCCACCTAAAAGACTTTGGAGATTTGAGTTTTACTAAAGTCCCCAAAGATGATCCATACAATAATCTGGTAGTGTACCCTCGCTCAGTGGGCCTTGCCAACCAGGAACTATCTGAGGTGGTTAGTAGAGCTGTGTCAGGTGGTTACAGCTGTGTCACCATAGGAGGCGACCACAGGTAAGCCGGGAGCAAGGGTGCTTTGGGCTTAGTGATGGGCTTCCTTACTTGGAGAAAAATACACAACAGACAAGATTATGCATGCAAGTGTAGAGGTAGACAAAGCAAGTTTCTTGAGAAACTGTCTCAAGACTGTCATGGAGCTGTTCTGATCCATGTCTCAAGACTTTCATGGAGCTGTTCTTTGTGATCTATTCATACTGAATTTTTTTATAAGCATTTCTGCTATTACATTTGTTAGTGATCCTTCCTTGGGATGCTAATATATTTTCTCTCTAATAAAGACACGCTCCTTTCAATCATTCTTAGTGAATAGTGTTTTCCAACTGGGATCTATTAGGACTAGAAAAAATAAATACATGTAACATGAAAAACTGTAAAGTACTGAATACTACAGAAGTAGTTCAGAGGTGGGAGGGGTCTGGGCTAGTGTAGTCAGAGTTCACCAGGGAGTGTGGTGTGAGCTAAGCAGTGAAAGTGGAAAGAGGTTCTGTGGTACCAGCATTTGAAGACTTACTGGTACTTTCAGTTAGACAATCCGAACAATGTCACCAGGGAGATAGGGCTTTATCTCATTTATTGAACAAGTTAGATAACTTGTTCAAGGCCTAGCGCCAGGAAGTAGCTGAGCAGGCATCCAAATCCACTGTTTCTCTTTTTGATTCAGCCTAGCAATTTTCCCTGAGGTGTTCAGAGAACTTTCTAGATAACTACCAGAAGTTAAACCTTTGCTCCAGGTGCAGAGCAAGTAGATTCCTCTTTGGGAATAAAAATTCAGGCAGGAAAAGAAACAGGTCAGACTCGGGTGCTCTAGAGATGACTGGGCATTCAGGGGAACCAACCAGAACAGAGGGCAGCTCTCTTGCTTCCTACCTCAGTCCTGTCTCTGAATGCTTAATCTTTTTTTTTTTTTTCCCTTGAGGTCAAGTCTCACTGGGGACCTCATCAATGTGACAGCCACAGCCTTTAGTTTTTCTTTTTGTCTATAGCTGTATATACGGTAACCAGGTTACTCAACTATTTCCAGTTCAAAGTTAAAACTTGCCAGAGTTTTAGAGTCTGTTAAATTCTAGCAGGCAGGAATAAATGTATAATTTGAATGACTTTTATTCAGTGGTGTACATGAGCTCAACAGAGGATGCCTTGCAACTTTAATGTCTCACAGCCCCACTTTTCAGGTTTTAAGAAGTGTTACAAACCAGCTTTTACAGCTGATTGTGTTGTGCTGGGAATTAAACTCAGGGCTTCACACATACTAAGGCAAATGCAGGGCTACTTAGCTACACCTGCAAGTCGGCTTCATAATTTTTACCTTAAAAAAAAAATAATGTAGACTGGGTGGTGGTGGTGCATGCCTTTAATCCCAGTACTCAGGAGGCAGAGGCAGGCAGATCTCTGAGGCCAGCCTGGTCACAGAGGGAGTTCCAGGACAGCCAAAGCTACACAGAGAACCCCTGCCTAAAAGGGTTATTGTAAGTTGGATGTAGTGGCACATACCTGTAGCCCCAGCTTCCTGGGGAGCTTTAGTGGGAGGCCTGCCTGAACTCCTTGGACACCAGCCTAGGCAACATGCAAGACCCATCTCAACCGAACAATAAAACCCCCTTCAGTGTCCCAGATTCTTTGGAAGTTAGAATTAAAGGAATTAAACAGCTTTTCTGCAAATTGTTAGACTAGACCCCATTGCTCGACTAAATTGCATCCACTGGACAAATGTTAACACTTGAGCTCTTTTTCTGGGTTAGGGCTAATGGATAAACTACCATGGGCCTGGGAGCTGCAGTGACATGTGTCTCACTGCAAGGACAGCCAATCATCAGCATTCTTTCCCCTAACCTTTAATTTTACGTGTACGGTCTTCTGCCTGCCTGCATATCTATACACCACGTGAGTAGAGTGCCCTCAGAAGCCAGAAGAGGGTGTTGGGTCCCCTAGGACTAGGACACTGATTCTTTAAAGCTTTATCTTTCTCCGGTCTAATCCACTTAAAAGTTAATCTTTGGGAAGTGCAACTGAGGGACTTTTGTCTCCCTGGAACCCAGCCTCAGGCCAGACCCTGACTTTGCCCTGGGGGCAGAGTATAAGCAATGTTGGCTGAGGTTATCTGTTACTAGACACGTTTGCCAAGCAGAAGGCCTTGAAGATTATTATATTTGTTCTTTGCAGCCTGGCAATAGGTACCATTAGCGGCCACGCCCAGCACCGCCCAGATCTCTGTGTCATCTGGGTTGATGCTCATGCCGACATTAACACACCCCTCACCACTGTATCTGGAAATATCCATGGACAGCCACTTTCCTTTCTTGTTAGAGAACTACAAGACAAGGTAAGTGAGACAAAATGAGACAGGGAATGGCTTGCAAGATTATTCTGGGACTTTGGGAATCTGAGATTTGGATGAAGGGTGGGCTGAATGTGGCTAACTCAACTCCTTCACTTGTTATTCACATTATTAAGGACCAGACAGTCAGCTGGATGCTTGGGCTACAAAGATAACTAGGTTTCTGTTCTCAGTGGGGCTCATAATTGTTGAGGAAATTCAGTTTGTAGTAGTAGATAACTGTAGTGCTGGACACTTCATAGCCAGGGGCTAAAACACACGGATCTACGTGACACTGTGCTTGCCTTTGGGTAAAATTCTTCTGAGCTCTTCAAAAGACAGGGAGTCTATGCTAGGCAGACAAGACTCTACATCCCTCCACTCAGTGAAAAGCCAAGCTAAGCCAGGACAAGTTAAAGAACCTGTAATCTGTAATGAGCAAAGGGGTGGGAAGGACTGGCCAGCGTATTCCTGCTACGTAGGTGGTTAATGAGAAACCAGATCACCTTAGAAGACTTTTTTGTTTTTGTTTTCAAGACAGGGTTTCTCTGCGTAGCCCTGGCTGTCCTAGAACTCACTCTGTAGATGAGACTGGCCTCGAACTCTGAGATCCGCCTGCCTCTGCCAATCAAATGCTGGGATCAAAGGTGTGCGCCACCACCACCCAGCAGAATAATTTTTTTTTAACATTCTCGAGCAACCTGCAGTTTGTGGCTTCCCTTCTGCAACATTTCCATTGGACAGTTGTCTCTTCTAGCTCAAGTGTGTTTTGTGTCCTTTTAAACATACAGTGGACAGGAGAGGAAAGGGATGGCATGCTCTAAGGATCAAGATTATTTTAGTGAGTAAGAATTTCCTCTCTTCACAGGTACCACAACTGCCAGGATTTTCCTGGGTCAAACCCTGTCTCTCTTCCCCAAGTATTGTGTACATTGGCCTAAGAGATGTGGACCCTCCTGAACAGTAAGTTGATGTAGAGGAGTTAAGCTTTGGGCCCGTCCTGCCTACTTCTTGTAGGTCAATATGAAGGTGAGAGTTTCTAAACACACGTTCATTAAAACTGCTTTTAAAACCAGAGCCTTTCCTTTTATCTCACCAGTTTTATTTTAAAGAATTATGACATCCAGTATTTCTCCATGAGAGACATTGATCGACTTGGTATCCAGAAGGTCATGGAACAGACATTGGATCTGCTGATTGGCAAGTAAGTAAAACAGCAGATGTCTACTTCTAGGTCCCAGGGGAAGATGGGCAAACTCTGAGAGCAGCACCCTTAAGCCCGTATCTTGAACACAGTAACTGCACTTCTTAAATAAAAGCAAAACGTGTGCATATATTTTCAAATAGTTCAGAAGGCAAACTGTCAAACAAATCATATTCTTGTGGACTGGTCTGTGTGTGTGGGGGGGATTCCTTTAAGTCACTGACCCATCCTTCTTCTCATGAATTTCGTTTGTTCTCTATTACGAGCTTACGATGAGAAGATTCATTGTTCCAGTGGTCTCACGTCTTCCTAGTCTCATTACTTCATCCGAGTTCTGTATTAAGCACAAAACTGCAGGCTAGTTAGGACAATTTTCTCAGCCTTCTGGGTGGTCCAGGTCAGAACTGCCGTCTTAGGTCACTCTCTAAGCCGCTAAGAAATTAGTCATTTGCTATGAGGGTGTTGTATGTTAGGTTCAGTCATGGGATATCTGCACTCAAGTTAGAATTGGAGGATAAATTTGCAAGCAGGAAACTGGATTATGTTCATCTGCAACAACTATATCCTAAATGAGGCTAACTTAATTAGTCCATCATGGGAGTGAAGAATTCCTCCTACTGGCAGTTACTAGTGTGAGGCTCTACTGCCCTAGGTAGCCCAGAAATATGCACTGGGGTTCTTCTGAGGCATGCAAAATAAACAGCAATATCTGAAAGTACAATGTAAGAAGTTAATGTGCCAATCTGAGTAATTTCCAGAAATAGAAAATCTAGAAATACGCTGAACTAGCAAAGCACCAGGACTAGAACAAAATCAAGTTGTAGCCACAGAATGCTTGGAGTCAAGCATAACCAGTGTCGTATTCTCTCGTCCTTTTCCTTTCCAGAAGACAGAGGCCAATCCACCTGAGTTTTGATATTGATGCATTTGACCCTAAACTGGCACCAGCCACAGGAACCCCTGTTGTAGGGGGATTAACTTATAGAGAAGGAATGTATATTACTGAAGAAATACATAAAACAGGTATGTAGTATTCAAGTCTGCAGCCTGTTAACTACATATATGGAACATGCCAAAATCTTTCTGCAGGGGCTCTTTCCTGTGTCATTGAATTTGTTTTTGGTTAGACTTTTATAGCCCCAAATCATACGGTCAGGTTAATAGAGGATAGATATTTAGAGGCATCTTTGGATCTGGACTGTACCAAAATGTGCTAACACTGAACAAGAAATTGTGTCACTCACGCTTAGTAGATTTAATATACGAACAGAATGCCAAGCATGCAGTCCCAGTGTCCAAGCTGTCTAAAGGCAGATTAAGATAAACAAAGCCAAGTAGCTCATTCTCTCTCGTCCTAAGGGCTTGCTGGTGCACTAGGAGTTGGGATTTGGAGTTAAGCCGGCCACAGCCTTCTTTTGGAGACCAGGTCTCATGTAGTCAAGGCTGACTTGACACTCATGTAGTTGAGGGGCGATGACTGAGACATATCCTGCTTCCACCTCCCAGCTGCTGAGATTACAGGCATGCACCAGCCACCATGGCCAGCTTTTAAGAGGGTCTCTTGAAAAAAACATTTTTTTTTCATATGGTCAGCTTCCGGTGTCGTTTCTCAGATGCCACCCATCTTGTTTCTTGGATCTCTTACTTACATGGAAGTCCCCAACCAGGCAAGTACTAGCCAATGAGCTCCGAGATCCACCTGTCTCAGCCTCCCTAACTAGGATCACTATCACACAGCATTATGCCTGGCTTTTTTATCATAGGCTCTGACGATTCTGCTCAGGTCCCCACGCTCGTACGAGCACTCTGACTAGAGTTATCTCCCCAGTCTCCATCTTGAAGGCAGTTTAAGTTAGTATCTTTTTTCTTTTTAATCTAAGCCTTCTCCTGGAGCTTGTTGGTAACTTTAATAAGGAGGAGGATACCTTTACAAGAATGACTGATAAAGAATTAGGGTGAATTCTAGATTATCAACAGTAACTACCACATGATACAACTTCACTAATCATTTCATGAAACTGGGAGATAAAAGCAACCAGAACCCCAAGATTCAAAGGCCAATGCCTATAAGGAATCCTTTGTTTTTATGCAGGGTCCCACTTATATAGACTAGGCTGGCCTTTAACTCATCACCTGCCTGCCTCTGCTTCCCAGGTGCTGGGATTAAAGGTGCACACCTCACAACTGACAAGGAACCCTTTAGGAATTATGCACACACATGAAGTCAGGGGACAACTTGTAGTCGACTCTCTTCCACCATGTCAGTCCCGGGAATAGAACTCAGATTGTGAGGCTTAGTGCAGAAGCCTTTTCCCTCTGATCCATCTCACCAGCCCTATAAGAAACTCTTAACTAGCTAAAATAGAAATGGGGATTGGGTCCTAGAGTCTACTAGAACCTTAGGTGGGAACTGTCTATTAGAATAAGGAAGACACTTATTCTTAATACACAAATATAAATACTGCCAATGCTCTGTTAGTTCACGGAGAACTTGGAAGTTCAATACTTCATGTTGCTTCATTCAGCAGGGGTTAACAAACTTAGCAGGCAGTTGTAGCAGTGGTGTGTCTTGTTTCTCTTCTGTTTTGTTGACGTGACATTGTCAACAAAGACAACAATTTGCTTAAACTAATCTGCAGGATGGCAGTAGTCTGGAAACATAGGCAATATACATTATTTTGATGGTTCAAACCCTCTTTAGGATACTTTAGGATATGCTAGAGATGCTAGGTTCAACTAGTAGGAATAAGACACAAATCACTAGGGACACAAGTTACCTGTGCAGGAAATAATGACAAGGCGATGTTAATATCCTTGGTCATTGTAGTTTTGTACAATACACTCAACTATGCATCACTAAGAACGTAAGAACCACTGTACAGTTTGTCATGTACCATAATGCACTATAAATAAACCATCAGGTATTAGAATATACTTTCACTGTACAGCCACTCTCAATATTCTTAAATACTTGTGATAATGAATTCTAGTTTGTTCAGATCACTCCTTAAGAGGTAGATTAACCCAGAGTGACTGACTAAATTAAAAATCTAAGCCCAGGAGGTGTTGGGCTGTTATTCAAATCTTAGATAGTCTTTTAATAAAAAAAAAACCCAGAGCCAGATATCAGGGTCAAAGTTGAAAGATCAGAGAAGCAGAGCAGCCAGCCGCTAGTTCTTACCTCTATAAAATCCTCAGCCTAAAGAGAGTTCCCATTTCCTCACGCCTTATATACCTTTCTCTGCCCTGCCATATTACTTCCTGGGATTAAAGGCATGTGTGCTTCCCAAGCAAAGGCATGAGATCTCAAGTGCTGGGATTAAAGGTGTGTGCCACCCCTGCCTGACCTCTATGTCTAATCTAGTGGCTGGCTCTGTCCTCTGATCCTCAGGCAAGTTTATTAGGGTACACAATATATCACCACACTAGGCAGTGGTGGTGCATGCCTTTAATCCCAGCAATCAAGAGGCAGCTGGATCTGAGTTTGAGGCCAGACTGGTCTACAGAGTGAGTTCCAGTATGGCCATGCAGAGAAACCCTATCCTGGGGGAAAATGTCTGAAGGGAAGTAGGCCAGATAAGCGGGGAAAGAAGAGGAAGACAGATAGGGAGAGGCTCTTTCCTTTCCCTCAGCCCACTCCGGACAAATGAACAATGCTGAGGCACAAACTCAAACCTCAGAGAAGGCAACTGGAATCCAGACTGAACCAGTCAACACATGGCTGGATCCTTCTCTTTGACCAAATGCCAAGGCGCTAGGTCAGTCAGATAAGAGACAAAAATTGTGTTGTATATGGAAACTCTTCTTAGAACCGAGTCATGAAAGTTTGGGCTAGCCTGGGATAGCAAGACTTTGTCTCAGAACAAAGAAAGTTAACAGCAGTTACTATACTTTGGGCACGTGGGGTGGTGCTTTAAGAGATACTGATAGGGAGATGGCTATTTGGTAAAACAATTGCACAAACATGAAGACCTGAGTTTGGATCCCAGAAATAGCACATGTCTGTAATCCCAATGTTCCTGTGGCAAGATGGAGACATGAGAATCTCCAGAAACTTGAGGGCCAGATATCCTGGCATGTGCAACTAAAGAGACCCCATCTCAAAGTAGAAATGAAGACCAACACCCAAGATTGTTTTCTGACCTCCACATGCACACAGTAGCGCGCGCGCGCACACACACACACACGCGCACGCACACGCACACACACACACACCCCTTAACAAAAGGGTAGAAAAGTACTGATGGGGCTGGAATGCAGCTCTGTGGTAAAGTATGTGCTTAGTATGCATAAGATCCTGGGTTCAATCCATAGCACTGGAGGGAAAAGGACCAATAAAAATCCCAAACAGATAAGATGCCTAAAAGCCTGACAGACAACACTTATTACAGTAGTTGAACAAGTGCAGATTTTATAATTTTTCAGTCCTAATATAGTTATTATTTTAACTTAAACTTGTGGTCAAGTGGATGAGGTGCAAAGGGCTTTATGTTTTGAGCGTGTGTGAGTGTTCTGGCTACATATATGGATGTATACCCACATGATTGGTGCCCATGGAGATCTGAAGGTGTTGGATCTTTTGGAATTAAGAACTGTAGACACTACTGAGCCACCATGGGAGTGCTGGGAACTTACCTGGGTCCTCTCCGAGAGAAGCAAGCCATCTTGTCAGGCCCTCATGGGTTTTTGAGTCAGGGTGTCTCCGTGTAGCCCTGGCTGCCATGGAACTCACTCTATAGACCAGGATGGCTTTGAACTCAAAGATCTGCCTGCCTCTGCCTCCCAATTACTAGGATTAAAGGTCTATGCCACTACCGCCTGGCTGGTTTGTTTTTAAGTTAATTTTGCTTCTATGTTTGTGGGGAGTGGTGAGAACATGTGGAGATCAGTGGACAGCTTGCTGGATTGGCTCTCTTAACACCATATGGGACCTAGGGATTGAATTCAGGAGGTCAGGCTTGGCAAAGGCACCTTTACTTAGGCATTTGCCGGCTGCAGAGGGTTTTCTGACAGTAGCAATTTTAAGCTGGAAAAGGACTTTCTACCAGGTGGAACAGCCCTCAATGGAAGTAGCAGTAGGGAGCGGTTGGTTTTTTGAGACAGGGTTTCTCTGTGTAGCTTTGGAGTCTGTCCTGGAACTTGCTTTGTAGACCAGGCTGGCCTTGAACTCATAGAGATCCACCTGCCTCTGCCCCCTAAGTGCTGGGACTAAAGGCGTGTGCCACCCCCGCCCGGCAGGAGCTTTCTAAGGTCTTCTCCTACCTTTATTGTTCCAGGGTTGCTGTCAGCTCTGGATCTTGTTGAAGTCAATCCTCACTTAGCCACTTCAGAGAAAGAAGCCAAGGCCACAGCCAGCCTAGCGGTGGATGTGATTGCTTCAAGTTTCGGGCAGACAAGAGAAGGAGGACATATTGTCTATGACCACCTTCCTACTCCTAGCTCACCAGATGAATCGGAAAATGAAGAACGTGTGAGAATTTAGGAAATACCGTAAACTGCACCTTTCACCACGGCATTCAGAGTTGCAAGGCAGTTAAGGGGACAAGTATTAAGCAGCTGTCTGGAGCAATATTGCCTTAATGCGAACATCTGTGCACTCACAGCTGTAAAATTCCTTCTCTATTTGGTGACCAATACTACTACTGTAAATGTATTTGGGTTTTTTGTTTCTTTTTGAAGTTTACAAGATACTAATGTTATACGTGTAAATCTGAAGGAGTCATAAACAGCATTTATTACCTTAGTATATCATACTGGTCTTGTTGCGGTTCCTTCACATTGATGTGGCTTTCCATGGCCCGCCCTACCAGAGTCTGACTACACAATGCATTCTTGAACTGTTAGCCCACAGCAGCAATATATACGCCTAACACCGTTCATCAGAGTCAAGGTTCTGGTCCACAAGCCCTTCCCTCCAGGAAGTTCAATGGTGTCGAAAGAATTTGTAGTACACAAGACCGACCAGGATGGCTAGCTCCAGTAAGATGATGATGGAAAGCAGCAGCTTGTTGGTTATCACTCTACAAAGACAAGCAGAGTAAGCAGACATGAGTCTGGGTAACCTTAGGTCTAGCTGTTTCTAATGCTGGATACAGTGAGGCAGACGGAATCTGTGTTCGTTCACATAGCCACTTAGCACCAAAGCCTAAATCCTTGGGCTACTGACAATTTATGGTGTTCTTCAGCTGTAACTGAAGGACATCACTTAGTACATCAGACATGTGGCAAACAGGAATATAAATACCAAAACATAAACATGGCTTCTTAATTCTAAAACTATCCTCCACTTGTATTTCTGCTGCTTTACACATGGTCCTATCAGTTATACACACAGCCCTGAGTGCACACTGGAAGCAGGGTTTGAGGTATACTCCGGTTTCAAAGTCCATTAAGCTCATGGATGGGTCCTGCTTTTAGGTCAAGTAACTAGTGGCCTTGAGTACTGCTTTTTAGTCTCTTGTAACTTCTCCCTTCCCCATCTCTCCCTCTGCTCTGCTACCTGAACAGTCACTCTAAAAAATTTACTTCAGATTATCATCTTTCTCCTTATCTCACAAGGAATTTACCACTGTTTGGGAAAATTCTACTCCAATTGCTGGTTAAATGAACGGATTATTGTAGTTCTTGTTAGCTCACATGTACACAAAGACATACCACACTACTATACAGCCAGGTTAGCTCAGTCAGTACCTCCCCTTTGACCTTGTTTTTGCTGCTGTGAGTACTTACCTCAGATTGGTTGTTTTGTTCTAATCAGCACATATGTGCACACACATGTGTGCACCACCACAGTTCACTTGTGGCAGTCAGAGGACAACTTTGGAGATGCTTCTCCCCCTCAACTTATCCCACAACCACCTTTACCACCTGCCAGCTTGTTTAATATTTCTTGCTAACAGGACAGGACTCCCAAAAGGGTCTGCCATGAAAGGCAGGAACTAAGCACTATCAGTGCTCACACTGGGCGTTGACAAAGCTGCTCAGGGAGTAGAAAAGCCTATCAGTCCCTTAGGTCCCCTCTGAGAAATGGAAACTGACATTAACAGTGTCCAGCGGACAAGCTGCCCACTGCTTTACCAAAGGACTCTATCCTGAGATTTAAACTGCACCAACCTACGCTCTTCTTTGGATGGTGAGTGCTGGGTGGAGAGCACTAAGGTTATTTATTAGGACATTTGTTAAGTTACTGTATTTCAACTAAGAAAGCTTAAAACAGTAAGTCTCAAGAAGTTGAGGTTTTGTTGATTTTTTTTAAACTTACTTTCTGGACATTGAGCGGAGAATCTTTCGACTTTTGCTCAAGTTTTCATTTGTGTTTACGAGCTGAAAGAGAAAATAACAATCATTTCCTTCTCCTTTGAAAAAAATTCTATAGAATTTGAACAGTGGGTACTAAAAGATCTTCGTTAAGAAATGCAATGGATTTAATGGCTTATACTTGAGTCTAAGTGAAAGAACCTAGAAAGGTCAAGGCATGTGGGTGCTCATCGAGGAGGGAATGGCTGTGGCTCATTGATCCTGTAGGAGTGGGTGGTTGTGAGGAAACTAATCCTTCACCCTGGCTATGCAAACAGGAAGGCTAAAGGCATGGCGGTGTACACCTTTAATCCTAGCACATGGGAAGCAGAGGCAGGCTCTGTGAATTGAAGACAGCCTGGTCTACGTAGTGAGATCCAGAACAGCCAGAACTACCAAATGAGACCCTGTCTTAGGAGAAAAAAAAAAGAATAGTACCACAGTTGTAGCACCAAACCTTTCTGACTGCCAAATAGGAAGGCTTCATCTGTACCTGGCCAGTGACTGCAGGACAATTTAAGATTTGAATTTCATCAAACACTAGGAGAGCCTCTTGTTGGTGTTTGCTTATCTTTTTCTTTTTAAGGATTTATTTTGTATGTATGAGTATTTGCCTCAATGTATGTATGTGCACCATGTGCATGTCTGGTGTTCACACAAGTCAGAAGTGAGCATTAGATCCCCTGGATCTGAGTCCTCTGCAAGAGCAGAAAGTGCTGCTCTCTAGTCCTGCTTTTAGGATCTTGGTTATTTTTTTTCTTGACTTGCTTGAGTAGTTACATTGAATGAAGAAAGGAATTAGCCCCAGTGTACCTTTCTCATTTGATTACCTGTTCCTAATCTAGTTAGCAGGACATTTCACTGATGCTCCTTGCTGTCTGTTACTGCTGCTCTGTGGCCTTGGTAAGTCACTCTCTCCGATCAATCTTTGGTGTTTTAAGTTCAACCAATCTACAAAGTATATTCAAGACCCAAAACATACACAATCTGTTAGCAATTTGTCTTGAGAGTAGCACTTTATTGTGAATTTGCACAAAATAGGAAAATGGGGGAGGGGGGGGAAATCTCTTTAATAAGATGTACAAGAAAATCAAATCCTCACAATGAGCTAGTACTTTCCTGTCCAAATCCTGGCTACAATGTTTTCAGTTAAGATTTGCCTCAGGACCCGGGTGGTGGTGGTGCATGTCTTTAATCCCAGCACTAAGGAGGCAGAGCCAGGTGGATCTCTGTGAGTTCGAGGCCAGTCTAGTCTACAGAGCAAGATCCAGGACAGGCACCAAAACTACACAGAGAAAGCCTGTTTCCAAAAAAAAAAAAAAAAAAAAAAAAA
>CABHPR010129232.1:24628-39791 GCA_902168415.1 Peromyscus melanophrys
ATATATATATATATGAAAATAAAATATTCAACAGGCAAACTATTTTTTTATTCTTTAAATTTGAAGTAAACTATCCCATTTATATAAAGGAAAAAGTAATTTCCCAAAGCCTCTTACAATCATAGTAGACCAGAGAAGCTCAATACAGTCATCAGTTGACCCACATTTCTGCTTTCTTCCCTCACTGGAGCAATTTACCTTAGGCTAATGGGATTGAACTATAATTTATAAACCAATAAACTATCAGTTGTACTGTTTTTGACATGTGGGAAAAAAGAGGCTTTGCGTTAAAAAATAGTCACATAAGTAGATAGTATTTTCATAATAACAGAAAAATAGGGCTGGAGAGGTGGTTCAACGGTTCAGAGCACTTGCTGCTCGATCAGAGGACCCAGGTTTGATTGATAGGACCTGTATGGCAGCTTCAAAACAATCTAACTCCAGTTCCAGGGAATCCAATGTCCTCCTCTTGCCTATGCGGTACAGAGACATGTGTGCAGGCAAAACACCTGTATACATTTACTAAGAATAGAAAAATACTAGATCTGAAATTAAAATATGCTGATGACACTGAATCCTTGCATGTGTTTTCACATTCTCTTGTAATGAATAAAGCAGGAGACGGAGTGGCATAAATCAGATTCTTCAGAAACAAAACTTCTAATGATTTCTAAATCTTAAAGATAAAATTACTTCTTTGTGGTCTAGCATGGTGGCACACAACTTTAATTCCAGAAGGCAGAGGCAGGAGGATCACTGAATTCCAGGCCAGCAGCCAGGCTTAAATGAGACTCAGTCACAAATATATATGCATACATGTATTTTTTTGGTATGTATGTGTGTTGTATGTGCACGTCTGTGTAGGAATTGAGGGTGCCTTCCTTGACTGCTCTCCACCCTGCTAAGAAAGGATCTCTCACATAAACCTGGCCACACTGGCTGGTAACAAGCTCCAAAGATCCAACTGTTTCTAATCCTCATCCCCCAACTCTGGAGTTACAGATATGAGCTGCTACTTTTATTAATTAACCTATCTCCCTAGCTCTGTAAAATTAATTCTAAGGGGGAATTTCTTAGCCAAGCAATTTAAAAATTAAAAGTATATTGTATGTCAGGGGAGAGGGGGAGAACAACAAAGTTATTCCCAGAATTCAGTCCTGCTGTAGTGTCTGGCCTTTGTATGGAGGACCCACCTACTTCACATATTGCCCAGACTTACTCTATTCTTGGTACGTTCCAACTGGTCTCGTTGCTCCCCCAACTCTTCTATGATTTCTGTACCAATCTGGTCAGTTTCTGTGGCAATCCGATGAGAACGCTCAATGCTCTGGGTGGCCCGGTTCAGGCTTTCAGTGCCTTGTAGAAGCAATGCTCTTTGAGACTGTAGTCGATTCTGACAGGAGTAGGGAAGAGCTGTGTTAGACTTCTTTAGTCATTGTAAGTTTATTGTCAATACAGTCCTTGTGACCTTTTACACAAGAAAAAGGTCACAGTGAGCAATCATTTCATTAGCTTTTCCTTTATATCTGCAGGGCATTGGTTCTAGGACACTCCTGCTGCAGTCCACGTGTAAAATAGTGTAGTATCTGCATATTAACATATATACATCCTCCCAACACATTAAATCATCTTTAGATTAATTATAAAAATTATATAATTTATATTAATTCATATAGATGAAAGGTAAATGCTATGTAAATAGTTATTTATGGTTCAAGAGAATGATGACAGAAAAAAGTCAGAAGATGTTCAGCATATATGAGGAAGTTTGCAAGGATTTGTATGTATGCACAAAGGTGGCCATGGATGTCAAAAGAAGGCAATGGATCCCTCAGTTAGAATTTTTTTTGAGACAGGGTCTCACTGGAGTCCTGGTGTCCTGGAACTTGCTCTGTAGACCAGGCTGGTTTCAACTCAGAGATCCACCTGCCTCTGCCTCCCAAGTGCTGGGATAAAACAGGTATGGGCCACCACACCTGGGTAGATGCAATATTTTTAAAAAATATTTTCAACTCAAGGCTGAGTATTCAGCTGCAATGGGTATGAAAAGCTGGCCAGCTGTGCTTCTAAAATAGAATCAAAGATACTAATGAACTGTCAGATACTGTTCAAGGTCACAGACTAAAGAGGTGCATCCCACTGCCTGCTATACTTATGTGAGGCAAGAGAAGACCAAAACAAAACAAATCGAAAACTGGAGCATTTTTCTGTGGACCAGTTAAAATCTATCATAAACATGTAACTAGTTGGTTACTAGCAACTTCAGTCAACAACCAGACTGGGCAGGGGGAGGGTGCAAAAATGACCTGATAATGCAAATAGCCTGCAACTTTAAAACTATTTGTTTAAATATTTACTCATGTTTGTTTTTTTGAGACAGTCACTGTAATTCAAGCTGGCCTCAAACTCATCATGACCCTCCTGGCTCAACCTCCGAATGCTGGACCTGCAAGTGTGTGTCATCATGCCCGGCTACCCTTGAACTTTAATAGTGTCACAAGTAAACGACTAACTCTAAAACTCGGGAAAATTAGTTCACTGAAGATGGGCTTGACTGATACTGAGGACTTGGGGACCATATAAAGTATGCTTTCTCAGCACAGAAGTCATTAAAAGCCAGAGACATTGCCACATTCTTAAAAAAATAAAAAATAAATAGCTTATGTGGCTGTACTCTGTTGGTGAACTTCACCTCATGGCAAACAACACTCCAAAATGATCACACTGGTGATGTGTTCACAGGGACGGTAGAATCTGGGCCTCAAGTAAGCTTCTTAGGTGCCCTAACTCCCAGCTCTAAATTTTAAAGTCCCCACTGAACTTTTCCTCTATCTGTAATCCTAAGCACAGAATGCTGACAAAAGCAGCCTAGGCCAGAATTAGTAACTAGGGACAGGGATGGGTGCAGTACTAAGTTCTGATCCGTTCGAAGCACACACAACCAAAAGGGGCTCAGCTCACAGAGCTCATTACAGGACAGACAGCAAATGGCATAAGATGTCATCAAGAATTAGGTTCTCAGCCGGGCAGTGGTGGTGCACACCTTTAATCCCAGCACTCGGGAGGCAGAGGCAGGCGGATCTCTGTGAGTTCGAGGCCAGCCTGGTCTACAAAGCGAGTTCCAGGAAAGGCAAAGCTACACAGAGAAACCTTGTCTCGAAAAACAAAAAAACAAAACAAAAAACAAAACATTAAAAAAAAAAAAAAAGAATTAGGTTCTCAGGAGGCAGAGGCAGGTGGATCTCTGAGATTCAGGACAGCCAGGGCTACATAGAGAAGCCCTGTATGGGGGGAAAAGATTCTTGGGCTTGGGGTGATGCACACCTCTAATCCCAGTACTCAGGAAGGAGGCAGGAGATCTGAGCTAAGGGCTAGCCTGGTCTATAAGAGCAAGTTCCAGGACAATATACTCTGTCTCAAAAATTTTTTAAAGTAGATTCTTAGAGCAGAATGTTTACTTCACAGATAGCACACAGACTAGTAAGTGAAGAAATCACCAAGGGTCAAATAAACCAACTGTGTGTGAGGCATGCTTATAATCTTACCAAGCCGGAGGTAGAAGTGGGAGGATAGCTCAAATTCTGAGGCCAGCCTGGTCAATATAGTGAGGTGCAGTCCAGCAAACATGGAGGCTAGTGAGGTGGCTCAGTGCCGAGACTGAAGACTTGAGTTCAATTATGGGACTCCTGTAAATTTTGTCCTTAGACTTCTACACATGTGCCTGTGCACGCATGCAAAATAAATAATGTAATAAACAAAGTAGGGCTGGAGAGATGGCTCAGTGGTTAAGAGCACTGGCTGTCTTCCAGAGAACCTGGGTTCAATTCCTAGCACCCACATAGTGGCTCACAACCATCTGGATCCAGAGGATCCAATACCCTCATGAGAGAGGCAGCCTCTGAGAGAGCTGCATGCATGTGGTAAACTCCCATACACATAAAAACAGATCTGAAAAAATAAACTACAATTATATTAGCTGAAAGGAAGAAAAAGCAATTTTTAAATAAAACATACAGTTTTAAATGATTAGTCTAAAGAAAGCAAGAAATGACATCACATAAATCAACCTCAGACAGATGTTGAATAATCCTACTGAAGGTAATATGTGTTATCTACAATGACATATGGACTTGGGTTTATGGTCCCAGCTACTCAGAATGCTGAATCAGGAGGCTCCATTGGGCATTTGAGGCCAGTCTGGGCAACACAGTGAGAATCCCCCTTCAAGAGAACTTACAAGCTCTGAAATTAATATATCTAAAACAAATGTTTGAACTTGTCAACCCTCCTGTTTTTGAGGGGAAAGCAGCAAATGACCAGAGTAATTTTTACAATTTCTATTTTAACAGATTCTATTTGCCTTTTTCCAGCCTGTCTTCACAGGTGTACTCACATGTATCCATTTCAAAGTTGTTTCAGTTTTTTATTCTTCACAAATTGTGTATGATAAGGCAGGAGCTAAATGTAGGGGTTGTTGCTGGATACCTCAGCTCTGCTCCAGGTCAGCCACCAAGCAGGGCTGTGCATACCTCGGGGCTTTGAGGAGCAGGTATTTGCAGCTCTAGGCCGGAGCAAACTGAAGAGCTCCCTTGTCTTGCTTGGGCTGGTGGTCTCTGTGCACAGTGCCTGGTACTGTTCTGCAGCTGGCACCCCATCAAAGTCTGGGACTCTGGCAGTGAGTGCCTGCCTGAGCTGGTACACAAAATGTGCTGATCTGGCTGCCATCTGAGGCGGAGCACAGGTCACAGGTGACACAGCGTCAGACTCTGATAATGACCATTTCCAGCTGCTTGGCCATCTCCCACATGCTTACGTCTCTAAGTACAATCACTGTGAGCTCCTTGCCGTATGCCTCCAGACAGAAGCTGATAAGCTTGTCAGTGAGGTCTATGGTGTCCATCTGCATTGGGGTCCCAAGGCATGCATTCATAGCCCTTGCACAGGAGCACAGACAGTAGCCTCACCTTGAATTTTCTGAGCTCATCCACTGTATGGCATCTGCCTGTCCCATGACTTGGGTTCCCAGCCTCCATTTCAAAGTTTTACATTACTCCCAAATGTTGTTCTTTAATACCAGCAAGGTCAAGTCTGTATCACTCTGTTTCTCAAACTCTAATGAAGACCTGTCATAGAGCAGCAGTTAAAATTCTACTGCTAGTCTTTCTATAGATGTTAAGTTTGTATGCTGGATCCCTTTCCATTTCTTGTAAAAATTCTCTGTCAACTTTGTTCTTTGTGGAATATAATCCAAGTGCAGCACACTAAACTTAATCTTTGTCAAGTTTTTATTCTATTCCTTTATCTAGCCAGCTTCTCTAAGGGTGTAAGATATGCGTTCTTAGAGTCTAATTTTATTCAGAATCCTCTGTGTTAGACGCAGTCTAGCTGACTTTACAAGACTAGGAGATCAGAATGGCCCTATTGGGAAGCACCGTATTTCTTTTCTATCAGTTGCTGAGCTATCTTGAGATTAAGCTAACAGAAAGCTTGCATTAGTCTTGCAAAAACAAAAACTCCGATGAATTAAAATCCTAACTGACTAGCTACTCAGGAGGTCGAGATGGGATGATTACTTGAGCTAATACAAAACCCTATTTCAAAAACAAAATGAAAACTTAAAACCTAACTGGATTTGGGGAATATATCTGAGAAAATGATTCTAAAATTTATATAAAAGAATAAAAGTTCAAGAAGAAAAGGAATTAGAGCAACAGGTCAAGATAGAGTCTAGCTAGGAAGAGTTTCTAGGCTTGCTAGAAACAAAGTACTGCTCTCTATCTCTACATATGTATGCACACAAAGAAGTCTAGAAGACCTGAATTAGAAAGAGCAGGTACCAGTGCGGAGAATGGACTAGATGCAGGAAAGAGGCCAAAGGCAGGAAAATAAAACCCCTGAGACTCCAACATGCACCCATGTAATTGTTGCCCATCTAGTTCTGTACCACAGACCCTAAGGAGGAACAGCTACCACCGCTCATTCTTACCAATGCTTACCACTTACCAAATGCTCATTCTCTAAGGCATATGAGCCATACTTCACATCTCCTCGGCCTCCAGGTGCGGCTGTCAAAGGTGTACTTCTCACCTCGCGGTGGAGTTTAGCAAGGTCCTTGCGGTAGTTTCGAAGCTTAGACATCATGGGGTTACGGAAAGTCAGGGGTGCATACCGTAGTTCTTCCTCCATCTCTGCCAACTAGGGAGGCAGAAAGGGATAAGCAGACAGCCTGGCTTTTCCCTAACCTGGGCATACGCTTAGTTTAAACTTTACCACAGGCTACTAAAATGGCAACTGTATTTTGTGGCAGGGGCCACAAACACCATGTTCACTTTAAGCGCCTGAAATAGTTTCTAGTAGACATTCACTCAAGGAAGTATGTTATGGGGCTGGAGAGACAGTAAAGTGCTTGCTTCGCAAATATGAGGACCTACCTACCAATACCAAGCATGCGTGAGGACCTAGGCTCTATACCTAACACTGCAAATAAGTGCACACACACACACACACACATGCATGCCCCATGAAGTACACATCTTCTGTGCTAATAAGTTTAACAAAGGTCAGGAACTGATCTCAGTGGCCAGCTTCAGAAAGGTATGGGAATGCCCCTACTACTCATATCAGGAATGCATTATCAAAGGCCTGTACTTCAGAAATCTTCAAACTTTACCTATTTGTGTTTGTTAAGCCCCCTCAACACCCATTCCCACCAGTCAGCCACATTTAATAAGTGTGACAGTTAGCGGTGTTAACTTGGCAGGATCTAGAATCACCTAGGAGACAAATTTCTGGACACACCTGTTATCTAGGGCAGCCTCTAGGGGATGGTTTTGATTGCATTACTCAAGGATGCAAAGGACTGCCACTATGGGTGGCACCATTCCCTACCTAGCACCCTGGACTGAGTGGAGAAAGGGAGCTGAGCAGCAGCATGCATTCATCATCGTTCTCTGTGATGTGACCTGCTGTCTTGTCTACTACAGTGGACTGTACCCTTGAAATGTGAGCCAGAACAAATCCTTTCTCCCTTCAGGCCCCTTTGTCAGAGTATTTTATCACAATAATGAAGGAGAACCTAAGAGTTACAAACAGTCAAAATCAAGGTAGTAGACAGGAAAAGGTTACCTGTTATCAAGTCACAGTATTTCTAGAAAAGATCAAAACCACGTACAAGAAAGAAGGACTTGCTCCCTATCCTCACCGTTTCATTTGCTTCCTGTTGCTTTTCATCAAAGTCTCTGACCAGCTTCTTCTTCTCTTCTAGAAAAGACAAGTGCATTTCAAACATTTATTATTGCTTCTGTACATTTGTAGAGGCCATTCCCTCTGCTTAGAACCACCTTCCCATTCTTCCCTGGGTGGGGTGGTAACACTTAACCCCCCTGCTCCCCAGAGGCTTAGAAACATTTGAAGACTTGCTCTCACTGTGCCTGAAGGATGCCTACTGCATTGGCATTTAGTACCCAGGGAAATAGTCCTGCTGAGGGACAAAGTCTAGCTTAACAATTATGTGATCCTATGGCCAACAGCATCCCTACTACAGGTTTAAATTAATAATCACTTTTAACCTTTTCTCCTCCCCATCCTCATGGAGGGGAAGGCACTCTCATCAATATGAATGTCTACCAACACTGGGTTTCCAAAGTGAATCTGTAACCACCACTATCCTGAAAAACAAACTCAAAATTCACTTCCTCTGCTCACTAGTGTGACACCTCTCTCTCACCCACGGTGGCATGGATAATGACTTCGTTATGAGACTGTCATTCTTCCAGCCCTTTGCATGTCACCTTAAGTGCTGCACTTGTTGGTTTATTGGCTGGTTTAATTAGGCTCTCCCTATGCTGGCCAGGCTGCCTTCAAATTTGCAACCCTCCCAGCTTAGTCTCCCAAATGCTAGAGTTATGGGTGATTATAACCACTCCTGGCTGGTTTCTGTCTTTAACAGAAATTCCTGATCTTCCCTTTTAGCAATAAGAGAAAAAGCTTCAGTTTCAAAGTAATAATATCTAAATGAATATTATTTCACCTTTACTATGTTTCTTCTGATCATTTATAATATGAAGATTTTCCACTTAAAATATACATTTCCTTTGAAGCTAACTGTATTAGACACGTATGTTTTATATGAATACACTGATAAAGGAATAATGTCTAAATAACAATAAAAATGGCACCTGACATAGTAAAAATTACTAAGGTACTTGGAATGCTGGTGAACCTCTGTGGAGGGGAGAGCTCTGGTTAGTCAGGGGGATTAAGTTCTAGAACCAGGATTGGACCTGCCTTAACATGAAAGCTTGGGTAATTTTCTTCATTTCTATGGCTATAAAACAAGAAAGCAGATCATGCCTTCATATCTAACAGGCAGCAATCAGTTTTATTTGTGAAGAATTTGAATTTTTTAAATGTATGCATTCACTGTGGTGGCTCACACCTTTAACACCAGGCAGAGGCTGATGGATCTATGAGTTTGAGACCAACCTGGTCTACATAGTGCATTCCAGAGCTACACACACACACACACACACACACACACACACACACACACACACACACACAAAATTCCCCTGAAACAGCTACATGTGGAAATCTACATATAATCTACTCATTACAAAGTTACAGCCGGGCAGTGGTGGCGCACACCTTTATTCCCAGCAGAGGGAGAGGCAGGCAGATCTCTGTGAGTTCAAGGCCAGCCTGGTCTACAGAGTTAGTTCCAGAACAGACTCCAAAAAACCCAAAAAACCAAAGTTACCATTGTTACAATAGTTTTTGATCTCATTTTTTCCGTTTTGAGACGGGGTCTCCTATAGTTCAAAACTCCCCACTTACGGTATAGCCACGCACGACCCTGAACTTCAGACCCTCTTGGCCCCACCTCCCAACTCACGTGTCCTAGTCCACCCCTGTAGTTTGATACTCCCTAACATACACAAGGCACGCCCAGCGAACTACGTTTCATACTGCTTACAAAACAAACAGAAATCCCAAACCAAACCCAAGGATCCATTAATTAAACAACAACAATAAGAACGGGGAAAAGGTTAGCCCTGGCAAACAGTGCACACACCTTGACCATCTGTGATGTAACTGAGATGGACACCAAAGCACGTTCCTGAGGGGCTGTGCTCTGAGCCACCAATATTGAAAAAAAGTAATACTTGCCATCAAGACTGGCCACTTGCACAGAGCCATAATGTGTCACTACTCCTGTGGAGGGGCCCCCAAATTAGCTTGACCATGACAGACTTAGGGGCCTGGACACAGCTTCTGTGACAGGTTTACTGGCAGGCAACACCCAGATCCAGGAAAAGCCTTAAGCTGACACCACCCAGGGATCTACCCAGGGGTGAGAAGTACCTGACATCCCAAACATTCCAACCATTAGATAAGGTGGCCAGATGCCCTTGAGTCTAGCACACACCTATTTTTGTTTTACAGATATCCCTAGACAATTGTCAGCCAATCAGGGTCCTGGACCCTGGAAATCCCCTCACCCCAACTGATAAAAACTCTGCCCCACACCCAGGCAGGGGGATCCGGATCTGTCCCTGGTGCATGGGCAGGCTTCTGGAATCCAGTGCCTGTGGTGTGACACCTTGCACAGACTTGGTGCAGTGGGAAGGGGCTTGGACCTGCCTAGGCTCAGTATGCTGGGCTTTGCTGACTCCCCATGGGAGACCTCGATTTGGGGGATGTGGGGTGGCTTGGGAAAGAGGGCTGGGGGGTGGGAGGAGGGAGGAGGGGGGGTCTGTGGATAGCATGTGGAGTGAGTAGAAAATTTCTTAATAAAGAAAAATGGGGAAAAAAAAAAAAAAAAAAAAAAAAAACTCTGCCCCACCTGAGCTCAGGGCTCTCTGCTCTCACCACTGTGTCGGACAGAGGGACCAAGCTCCAGAGCTCGAAATAAAGGCTCTTTGCTTTTACATTCGGGATTCGGTTTCCGTGGTGGTCCTTTGGGGGTCCCCGCGATCTGGGCACAGCATTCCTATGACAGAGCCTGTCTTGGTGACCCAAGCTAGAAAGCACACGGCAGCAGAACTGTGCACACACACACACCTGTGTCCCTTTCCTCGCCTGGATCTTTCTATAGGTGTGTCAGTCTTTATTTTCCCTTTGTTAACATCAAAAAGGCTGCCGGCGGCGGCGGGGACATTTTCAAAGCAAGGATCTGATGCTCATGTGTGTGTGTCCCAAGCTCTCGGTCAAGCTGCATCACTGTGGGAGCTGTACCATTCACAGCAAGGTAGTGGAGTCAACCTTGTGAAGCCAGGAGACCTAACACCCCCACCATGATTCAGACCTGCTGGTGCTGCCCCTCAACTCCACCAA
The DNA here is from genome assembly GCA_902168415.1 of Peromyscus melanophrys. NCBI lineage: Eukaryota > Metazoa > Chordata > Mammalia > Rodentia > Cricetidae > Peromyscus > Peromyscus melanophrys. Next base: position 34,964 of record CABHPR010129232.1, read on the forward strand.
AGCCCATTAGGACAGAAAAACATCTGGGAAAAACAGACGCTAGAAAAGCAAATACTCAGAAGTCAACTGAGCGGCCACTAGCTGCTTTTTATGCTTCAGTCTTACTGTCCAGTCAACACTGTAGCTAGGATGGATCTCAGAGATCATCAGCTTCATTTTACAGCTATAGAAACCAGAACCTGGGCAGCTAAGTTTGTCCCCTAAGTGGCGTGGACTGCATGGTGACCACTGCTGCTTGACAAAGTTCCAGCATTTCAACATTGCAGGCCATACTTCTCCAGCACCTTTTTACTTTTATTTTTAGTCATTCTCACTATTAATGCCTTTCCTTTTGGGAAATTTTGTAAAGGATAAAAATGTGTACAATGGCTGGGCGGTGGTGGCGCATGCCTTTAATCCCAGCACTCGGGAGGCAGAGGCAGGCGGATCTCTGCGAGTTCGAGGCCAGCCTGGTCTACAGAGTGAGTTCCAGGAAAGATGCAAAGCTACACAGAGAAACCCTGTCTCGAAAAACCAAAAAAAAAAAAAAAAAATGTGTACAATGGTAGCCTCTCTAAACAAAATAATTCTTTGGAAAAGTCTCCACCAGTGTGGAACCAGGAATTCCACTGTGCCCTCCTAATTATACCAAGAACAGGAAAGTTAGAGATTTACTAGACACCTGATCCCAAGGATGAAATGCCTACAATTCAGATCCTGAGCCTGAGGCCATAAGGTCAAGAGTTCAGTTAATAAATACAGAGAAATCAGAATGGTACAGTATAATGGGAAAAGAGTAAGACACCAGGACCTTCCCTTTTGGGATCCTTATGAGGGGAACAGGCCCATACAGTAAGACTAAGAAACTGTAGTATAGCATCTTCCCCCCCCCCCCCCCAAGTCCTCTTCCCAAGATCAGGCATTTGGATAAGGGTCTCCATTTCCTTGGGAGCCTGAAGAAAGTTTCTGCTTGATAAAGCAGTCATTCTTAGCCAAGAGGAACTTATGGCCCTTCCATTACATATGACTGGGGCCTATTGTCAAGGTCAATGCCAGATTCCTCAACCCCTACCTCAAGCCACACTCCAACTCACATGCTCCTTGTCTCCCCTTTAATCCTATGTGCAACTATACAGTAGAAAAGGTGTCATCTTTTCTCAATTAAAGGCTGCTGGCAGCCAACCGGATTCCCCGATTGACCCTTAGATAGTGTCATTTCTTTAGCACCACCCCCACCTCCACTCCCACTCCACACATCCCCTTTGGGACCTGAACCCCCCACTGAAGCAGATCTCAGGCATCTAAAGCCACAGGAGTACGTGGGGACACTAGCTTTAAGAAGCAAGTCTCTTGACTCAGAAGCCAATTCTTCTGACATGGCTGTGTACAACTGAAGGGTGTTTATATACTCAAAGTATACATCCTTTAACAACCAGTAAAATATACTAAAATACAAAAAAATCTCTTACTCCTTTTGGGGAACTAGAATCCATGCTAAAATCAACCACAAAGCAGAATTGTATAGTGGGAAAGATGGGCCCCCAAACCAAGAGTGAGCCACTGGAAACAATGTGCACACACCGAATCTGTCAGGTGTGAGCGAAGGGTGAGGGATCAACTGTTTCATTTGATAAATGGGCTAGCACCATATTCTGGAATAAAATGGAAACAGGCTTTGAAAAACAGCGAGAAAGAGCTCAAATTAATGTACTATGAAGGTTGGCACCCTCTCCTTACGGAATATTGGCTCATTAGACAGTAAGAAAAACTTCAGTTTCACCAAGATCTTGAAAACACAAGACTCATTTGCTTTTAGCGCCCTAGTGTGGCATTTCTATGACCTACAGAGTCTATCTGTAGACTAACGACGTGCTTACTTTATCTGATGGAAGAGAACAAAAACATCAGCTCCCTCAACCTGTTTCATTTGTAAGTGCCATGAGTAATACTGACTTCAGAGGGCACTTAGCAAGTGCCTGGCACAGTCAACTTTCAAATACTAGGAACTACCATTGCTTTTCACAGTAGTCCAGAGACCCACGGCAAAAAAACAAACAAACAAACAAACAAGCAAGCAACAAAACTCACCAGAGATGAAGTAATTAAAATTCTGTAACCTGTGAGTGACTAGTGTTTACTGCTCGGCATGGGCGTGGTACTTCATGTTTCCTTCCTAGCTCTTAAAATGCAGACAGGGCTGGCAAGACTACTTACCAGGCTAAAGTGTTTGCTGCAGCCTGATAACCTATTGAATCCCAGGACCCATGTGGTGGACAAGGAAAACATAAGCTGTCCTCTGATCTCCACACACATATATATATATACACAAAACAAACAAAACCGGGACTCGGGTACAGATACTAGAATTCAAGCAAATGAAAACGGAAAACTGTCAATAATTTTATCACAGGGACACATGTCTACAGGTACCACAAAATCAAAACTTCACTCAACAGACCAATTAGATGACAAACTGCAGCACTCTGAGGCTTTAGAGAAAGCTCTTCAGAGGATGCAAGGCTGTGGGTGATGAATGGCAGAAAGAGATCAGTGATTATCATCCCTGGTAAGACTGCCACTGCCACAAAACTTCCTAAACCAGGACACAAGTGACAGCGATCCTTCAAGGGCCAAGAGAACACCGACTACACTTTGGGGAAATAAGTATCTCTTTTGCTTTGGTTGTTTTAATAGGTGTGTACATCAATTTGAAGAGTAATGAAAATGTGAAAAAAAAAAATAGAAATATTCTGCTTACTCAGCTATTTTCTTCTAAGACCTCACAGTACCTTAAACAACTAAAAATGATGTTTAAAATAATTTAACAAATTATTTTGTTATGTAGTTCATTTTATTTTTTTTTCGAGACAGAGTCTCATGGTCTGAATTCAGGCTGGCCTTGAACTCATCGAGACCCATCCCCCTGCCTCTGCCTCCTAAGCGTGCACTATCACACTCAAATAAGGATGTGTTGGGTATTATTCCTGGGACTTTATGATACATGCTAACAGAACAAAATACTATTTTATTTCTAGTTCATTGGTTCTCAAACTTAAGCCAGCACCAGAAATCTTTTTGAGTGCAGTTAAGACAGACTGCTTGTCACAACAGTTACTGATTCTGATCCCAGGTGATGTTGATGGTGCTGATTTGTAGACCACACATCCAAACTCCTTTTCTAGTAACAGAAAGACAAACAATATACTACACTATAAATATATAAATACATAAAGTGCTGAGAATATTAGAAAGTAAGTGTTCTGAGACCAGGCGTGGTAGTGCTTGCCTTTAATCCCAGCCCTCAGGAGGCAGAAGCAGGTAGGTGTATTTGAGTTCGAGGCCAGCCTGGTCTATAGATCAGGTTCCAGGTCAGTCAGGGCAACACAGAGAAACAAGAAAACCAAAACCCAACAAACAAAAAAGAGCATCCTAAGAATAGCTGTATAAAGAGCTAATATTTTAAATGTAAATAAAATAGCAAGTTCCCATATAGTAACAAAAGCTAATAGCTCTTACTATTGCCAGATGGTATTTTTAAGGGCTTTACGTATATTAACTCATTTACTCCTCACAAAATGCCCATGAAGTTAGATGCTATGTTTTATTTTGTAGAGGAAACTACTTTGGTTAAAATAACTTGCAAGGTCACAATGCGATTAAGCCAGTCTGAAGCCAGTCTCTCTCTCTCTTTCTGTCTCTCCATTCCCTCCTTATCTCTCCCAGCCCCTCGATAGTGTTTCACTATATAAAATCTTGTCTGGAACGCTCTATGTTACTAGGTAGACCAGGCTGGCCTTTAACTCACACAGATTCTCCTGTTTCTACATCCCAAGTGCTGGGATTAAAAGTATTTGCCACTGGCAAATTCTTGGTTTTTACTATTTAATAAATTCTTCATAATGTTTTTAATGGCAGAAGAATATTTTGTCAGGCTAGATACAGAATACATTCCACAGGTAGACAGTCTCATCTACAACTCAAACGAATCTGCTCCTCATATTTAAGTTCATACACTCAACTGATCACGTGAGAAAAAAAGGAAACTCTTCAATCCTTCTTCCTGCTCTTATACACCAGTCTCATAAATCTGCCTCGGAGCCACCTGTTGGGTTTAATGCTCACTCTCCAGATTCCCATGCTTACCTAGTCCACTGCCACGGAAGCTCCTAACACAGCCTCATATCCATTCTCACATCCTCTATCCAGCTACCGCAGCCTTGCTTCTAAAATGAAATCCACATTACTCAGCTGCTTTTGGTCCTTACTGATTTCCCCTAAGACATCTAAGAGTCTTCATGTGAGACATTCAAGTTCCTCTTCAATGTGGCTGTTTGACTTCCCTCACCTCCCGCCTCTGTCTCACCTATAAATTAACTTTATGGTTAGAATTATTTAAAAATTTTCATTGCCTACCAAACTGCCAAACTCCTACATCCCCAACCCCCAATCTTACGATTTTTTTTTTTTTTTAAAGTCGTCTTACTGAAACACAGGACCGCAGATTTAAGGCCCTCCTATGCTCCTGGGAGAGGCAGATAACTAAGAATTTGGGGGGCGAGGACATGAGAGGATCCCTGAGACGACACCCTAATGTCTATCCCTTTGCACGCCAAGTGGCTGCAGGAGACCCTGGGCGTCGCGGGACAGATTGCAGCAGGGGGCGTGTCCGAATGGGGAGCGGGGAACCGGGGTTCGCATTTGGGAGGACAGCACCGAGCGGAGTTCTCGCGGTCTGGTCCCGCCCCCGCCTCACCGGTCCCCGCGGTCCCCAGCAGCCGCTCGGGCACCCCTCGTAGGTCTTCAAGGAGGCCGCGGAAGATCTCATGCAGCTTCTCGAAATGCTCGGAGG